>VXCM01002186.1:0-28993 GCA_014773175.1 Lucifuga dentata | reverse complement strand
CCCCCCCACCCACCCCTCTCCTTGCAGATAGTCACCGTATTGGTTGCTGTGATGGAACGATCAGCTATAGCGCATCATCTGCGCTGTTCGCTTGGTCGCGTGTGGGATGCTGCCTAACTCCTCCGCGTGAAAGTGGACAGCTTTAGCGCGCCGTGTTAAGTGGGGAGAAAAAAAAAAAAAAAAANTCTCTCTCTCTCTCTGCAGCCGCGGAGGGTTTCCCCCCTCCCGCTGTAATATTTATGACAAAACAGTGGCAAAATATTCTGGTCACGTCCGGGGCTGACAGGCGGCTGTCCTGGAGCGCGCTGGAGTGAATCAGGGTCCGGTACCGGAGAAAGCGCAGCGCATCCACACCTGCAGTAGGATGTAACGGGAATTCCCAGTCACCAAAACTGGTAAGTTTAAGCCCACGGGACTTATTTTAAAGACCATTTTATCTTTCAGGTAAAAATTCGAAGTGTCGTTATGTTTACGGCAGTGTTTAAACTTAAGTCGTTCATATATTTGATGTGAAACAATTGGATTCCTGAAGGATCTTCTGGGTCTTTTTCTGAAAAATTAAGCAAATCGACAGCCGGCAGGTTCGATTCCGGACTGGGGGCGATAATAACAAATCACCTCGTTGTGTACCATCTCTGATGAGGGGCCTGGACATAGCCTACGGAGTTGGTTTTAATTGGTTGTTTCTGTTTCGGATATGAAAGCACTGATCTGTGTGGGACAATATATGTTTCAACAGATACTGATCATTGTAGCCGTCATATCATGTGCAGTAAACAGCAGATAACACTTGTACCAGTAAAAAGGGTACAAGTGAACAGTAAACAGGGTACAAGAGGAATATATAGTCCTGTAATTCACACAAGTCTCCCATTTTGTAGGGACCCTTTGTGAATGTTGATATGTTCTCAGTCACATGGATGTGCCACGCTTGTCAGGTGGATGTTTTGATCATTTGTAATGTGATGTTTTGTAGCACTAATATGATGAGTGATTACTCAAAGACTCATTCATTCCACGGAACTCATTGTTTGGGGCCACAACCCCATGAGAACCATATTTTTTAGTCAGTGTTCACCAGCGCTCTCTATTCCTTATGCCTTTACATTAATTTTTAATGCTTCATAAGTTGGCTCTCCTCAATCATATATCTGTCTTCTGGCTAATGTTAAATATGGAATATGTTTGGTTCTACATATAGCACGGTGTAAATAAGGCTTTCTTTTTTTAAAATAATTATTTCAAATCTATAAATGAAGGAGGAGAGCATAACTTATTGTATAATTTTGTATAAGTAGGCCTGTCTCTCAGTATTTTTAATAAGAAGAATGACTGAACACATGATTGCTCCCTGTTCATCATGTGAAATGGGATTGTGTGTATAGATTTGTTGTTTAAGCGGTGGAAGAGTGCATGGACTTCTATAATGGATTTCTGTCTGAACACTGGTGCCAAGCAATATATTCTCACTGGTTGCTATGATATATTGAAGTTAACCAAAGTTATGATGTTGTCGTTGTCATTTACAAGATAATTATAATTTTTTTTGTGACATAAGGTCAGGGCTTCTTTGTTTACTGCATCACAGCAGCTATTCTTATTGAGTTCCACATTTAAATTAAACATTAGGGCAGTGGGAGGCACACCTCCTGGAGGGTGCAGATTTTTGCACCCTCCAGGGACAGTCTTTGAGGTTAGAGAATAAATTCTTTTCCACCCAGACTTTAATGACACACCCTCAATCAGTGAGGAGGAGGAGCTAATCAGTGTATTCAACTAGAGAAGAGTTTGGTTTGAGGCCTATATGGTGTGGACCAAGTTGCAATCAAGTTTATTAATCAATAATTCCTGATAAAATTTGAAGATGAAGCACAAAAACATGTGAACTACAGACATTTCTCAAATGTTTTTCAAACCAGTAGGAACCAGTCTTTCACTCTGTGTAGCTCTTGTACTTCAGCAAAATCTTCCTGCTGAAGCTTATCATGAAGAGCAGCATGATCTCAGTGAAAATAAAACATATGATGAATAGGCTGAATAGAAGAGAATTGTAATTTAAAGGAATTTGTTTTCCCAAACAACTTGCAAAAGAGTAACTGCCTCATCTTGAAATTAAGTATTCTACTATTTTATCCACCTCTAAAGAAACTTGTTTTTATTGGCATGGACTACAAACATACTATGATCAAAAATATAAGAGATTGACCCCACCTCTGTGGCTAATTTTTGTGAAGTTTTCCACTGTTTGTATCTGTGTGCACATCCTGTATATGTGTGCGTACAGTTGTTTGTTGAGATTCCTCCCTTTTTGCTGCTAATCCCAAAGGGACAATCATTTCAATGCATTTTCATTTCCACTCTCTCTCATGGTGGTAGCATGTGTGTTTGCTTTGCATGTGGGTCATTGGGTGTTTGTCTGTGAATATATTTATAGAGGCTTTGATGCTGCTGGTGGAGAAATATTCTACCACGTGTCAATCTCCAGCTAGATGCTGCAGTATTTTGAGTGAAGTTGTCATATTTTGATTCAGTGCAGTGAGCAAAGGCGCATTTCACCTCTGATCTAATGTTTTGATTGAGTGATCCTATTTTACTTTCATATTACAACATTGAATTGAGTAAATGATTATAATCTTGAAGGTACTGTAGGAGAATCGTTTGGGAAAAGCAAAGACAAGATAAGAATAGCATGACTGCCATTAAAAAAAAAAAAAAAANTTAAAAAAAAAAAAAAAATCCCATAAAGAATTAATCTGTATCCAAACTCTTTAAATTGGGATTTAATGGATTGATAACACCAAAAACCTCCAAATGTTTATTTTTCACTTAAGTTAAATTCTATGGGCCCTTAGGCTAGTGCATTTTTGATTGTATCTTTAATTTTTCTTGTAAATAAAGACCTATACTGTTTATGTTCACAGATGTTGTGTAGCTTGCAAAATATTTCTGAGATTCTGCTGTAGTTAGGGACACAATTAGCCAGACACCACTGCTGGTTAGCCTCCAGTAATGGGGTTTTACTGCAGCTGTCAACTGATTTAAGGAATATGAACTGTGTTTATTTATAGGGCACATATTCTGTGGGGGAAGACCTAGCCAAAAATCATTAAAATAAAGCTACAATATGATAATAAGCCTCTGAATAATGTAATTGATGAAAATAAATCAAACTGTAATAAGCACCATAACTGCCTTTTAAGTGGATATACAGTACAGTATTGATGGTAAAGATTTTCCATGATTCAGATTTCCCATTGCTCCTCCTTGCATCCTTGGTGTCAGCTCAGTGATGGTCACTGGATAAATTTAAAAGCACACTGCAGGTAATTATGTAATCTAATCTAGGAAATAATGTTGTTTCCTGAAGTGCATTAGTGAAAGAAGGCACAGAGGTGCAGTTGACCTAAGCACTGCATGGGACGAGAATGGGAGGATGATGAAAAAGTAAACCAGATGAAGCAAATAGAATGGATAAATCTGAAGAAGAGAAGAGCAGAGTGGAGGTTAGGGTGAAACAGACTATCAAGAGGATGAAGCCTGGGACGATGAAGAGGAGACATATGATAGCTTTGAATGCTCCTTACTTATCACTTACTATACATGTAAGGCATATGTAACATATATTCAAGACATGTGACATGATGTAAGACATCAATATGTATGTCTGTATCCATGTATACTGTGTGGATTCTATATGTATGCTGATTTTTTTTTTTAATGATACTCATATATCTGCTACATGGGAACAGAGAAGAAGAACACTAAATATACTGCAGGAGTATAAATGGGATATAATATTTTAGTATATCTGTGTGTCTTTTGCTGAGGGACCACTTCTTATGAAACCTTTCCATGTGGGAATACAACTTGAAATGGATGATTTTTTTTTTTTTTTTTTTTTTTTTTTTTTTTTTTGTGTGTGTGTGTGAAGCAGTCTTTGCTGCTTTCCTCCTCCCTCATGTTAGACCTCTGTCTGTCATTATAGTGTGATAATGCCTGCAGTGAGGATCTTCCCTCTTGCCCATGATGTCCTGTCTGCAGGAGATAAATGGGTTTAATTGAGCTCTAATTGCCTTCTGGAGTGAAATAGTTTAATCGTTTTAACCTGGCATAGACATCTTTGCTCTTTCTTGTTCTAGTATCCTGTCAGTTCCACTTACTCCTTCATTTTTATTACTGTCTTCAAATTCATACTTTTGGTTTTTCTAATCTCATCATCTGCTCTTGCCTTTTCTTCCACCTAAATATGGACACTAAACAGGAGTCTCTTTCAGGTGTAAAACACGATATTTGGTATAGTGGTTCTGCTGTCTACAGGTATTGATCTGTAGAGATAAGGCTTGATTAAATTTCAACAAGGTGAGCCCTACAAAAGCATTTATCTTTTTCTCTATGTTATAGGACTTACTGAAGATTTTCAATATTTTGTGTTAACGTAAGAGTTTAATAAACCAAGCAAACTAATTCCACTTTTAATTTAACCATTGTGGATCAACTTCTCCTGCTTGTGTGTGATTTTCAGGATGTGTCTGTGTATGTGAGAATATTTTCTGTGCTGCAATGTAGGCATGTTCGCATTTCTGGCCAAACAAGAGGAGAGTCAAAACTGTTATCATACAAACAGCTGATAAATTTGGTGCTTTGTCAATGTCACGCTAGAGCACAGCTAAAATGGCCAAAGACCCAGCACCGCTTCTTTATTCATACCACAACAATGAAGCACAGATCAGCACAGAGGAGAGTAGGACACTGGCTACATTAATTTGAATAACTTTCTCTCTAAGCCCAGACTACATTCAGACAACTTATTAACTTCTGATGACAGGCATTGTTGAAATGTAGAGATGTAGGGAGATATTACAAATTACAACCAATCACTTTGGAGCCCATAAGGAATGCAGGAGTAAATGCTGATATAATAGCATTATAATGAACACTATTATACCCTTGCCTTTAATTGTATGGGATCATCATGCAATCGTTATTACCAATCACTACTATTCTGTTGGATGAGCCAGTTACAGGTCTCCCAAAGCACTGATCTACTCATAGTCTCTACCGTCTATGACTCAATTTTCTCAGTTTCACCAACTTTAAAGCTTGATTTTGATTTGTTCTTGTTTTAAAGAACTGTGATTGCATGGGGTACTTGATTAGTGCTTACTGATGGGTGGCATATATAACAGCAAAATTACGGGCTTGGGTTGTTGTAGCTGGATATGGATGTGGAGGAGTGTTTTAAATATATGGTGGAGTCAAAGTGCCAATGAAATCCATCAGATGCACTGTCAGATGGTAATGAAACCTCACACCCTGTGGCTCAGTGCTGCCTCGAAAACCATGTTCGTCTATAAAACCTGTTCCTATAGATTACAGGTTAGACACTTAATCCGCCTACTATAATTTCATTGTTGATGATGTTCTCATTGCAGCAATTTAAAATTACAGGATATAAACTGAATTGACCATTGATTCTTTATATTATCCACATTATCTCCAATAAGATCATTTTCTAAGACCATTTACACTTGGATCTCTCAGATTAAAAATTTAGACTTCATTTACACATAGTCACAGACATCTAAATAAGACAAATAAGAGTTGTTGCAAATCTTGGTTGGAACACTGTAATCTAGAAGATGCAGTACAAGGTGTTTGCTAACCAAATGAAATGCCAGACAAAGAAGACCCCCCCCCTTTTACTTTAATGTTAATGCCTGCCATTATCACAAGGGTAATGCTGCGTTTGACAAACCCTGGAACTCAGATTTGTCCGACCTCCTACTTGGAAAAATGTGTTGGAATGTTAGACACTGAATGTTGGACGCTGAACGTTGTTGAACATTGGAGTGTTGGCATTTGAAGTCGAAGCTCTGACTGGGAAACTCGGACCAAAATTATCTACTCCGACTTCGTGAGTATGACTCACTCAACATGACAGCACCCATGGAAGCGAGCTTTATGAATAACAGGCGAATAAAGTATTTTTTCTTATGTGACATTGAAATAAAAAGGTCAAAATACTGTATATCTCCAAGTTAACTATCTACAAGTGTATAAGGACTGTTTGCCATTGATACATGTGTAAATAATTTCAGAATACTACTTCTCTGCACAAAGTTTAATACCCACAGTGTTTAGTATCATTGTAAAACAACACAACCAGACAGTCCTGTAGTCTAATTTTACTCTAGTTAGCATTTATTACAAAGTTTATTTAATCTTACAGTATTTATTTTTAGTTTATTTAATATTACAGTATTTATTGGCGTTCAGCCATGCTTTTTTGATTACATTTGGCTGGAACGGTTTGAGGTCGAAAGTTGGAGCTTCCAACTAGGAAAAATCTGACTTCCAAGGGAATTCGAACGCAGCATAAGATCCCAGAAGTACTTCCACTGACAGTTTACTGATGTACAGTAGTGTCATTTGGGAGGATCATACTTTCTGCATCTTATAGAGACAGATGCATCTATGCTGTTTTAATATCTGATGTGTCCCAAACTACTTCATGATGTGGTTGTGAACAACTGGACAATAACCTTTGTTGCATTTACACTTTTTGACATTGGATATCAATCAAATCTGTCCAAGATGCAAATGGATAAGTGTAAGTGGAGTAAAAGCCCTGAAGTGACTGGATTTATGGTGACAAAACACCAATCTGTTATACACTGCTCGCACTGTTGCATTACAAAGAGCAAGTTTAATACTCAAAAAACACACAATAGTCTCAGCTTATCTTGGAAGTATGGTACGAAGATATAGTACACTGTAAAAGCAAAGAGCCTTGAGTTGGTATAAGATGGATGGTAAAGGAGGGAGGGGAGGAGGGGCAGCTGGGACTATTCAATAGAGAGATGGATAGAGGGAGTAAACAGGGAACAAACATTCTCCTCCAGCGAGCACACGACTCAGCATCCATCTGTACACCCCTAAGCCTCCCATCCATCCATCACTCTTTCACCCTACCTACCTCCATTTTTTTCATCTTACCTCCCGTTACCTCTGTGCCTTTTCCCTAACTTGTGTTGAGCAGAAGTGTGGACAGGATTCAGCAGTTTCTTAAGTACACAAAATGTCATTCTTCTCAGATAGCAATCCATCTTCTGCTGTATCTGCAGAGAGCATGCAGACAGGGAGCATGTGCAGAGATGGTGGAGGGTTCTGTGTGTGTAGGTGGCAGGTAGTGATACATTGTGAACTACCAATATATTCGACATGTATGAATGCTTCTAAAGAGCACGATAAGCAGGCTCTTTTATGACACATTGTAAACTTTTTACAGTGTTAAGTTTTGTTTAGGCTCCTAAACCTGGAAAGCTTTGATTTAAATATTGAGAGTAACATGATCGGCTGAAATTTTGAGTTGTAGTCCTGAAGCTGTCCTGAGTAGAAACGTGTCGAGTAGAAAAGGATGCTGGATGTTGTTGCTCTCACTGAGTTGCTTGTGTTGGTTTGTCCAGGCTTGGTTGTTGGGAGCCTGCCAGGGATGCTGCTGCCCAGCTGGTGGCTGCTTGCCTTCAGCGCTGCTGGATGGAGTGAATGGGGAAAATTAAGCCTTTGATCGACTGTCTCACTGCGGACATTAGGAGCATCTAAGACAGCCGTGAGTCAGTGTGCTGCATGCACCATCATCCCGTTTTCATTCTTTGTGTCATTTTTCTCTCCTTTACTCCCCTCCTTTCATCTGACTCTTTTCTGTTTCCCTCTTTTCCCTAAATGTCACACTGTGGTGTCAGTCCCATTGAATCAAAGCGCAAAGGGTTCTTTGACTCACCATGTTGTACTGATATTCCAGAATGATACAGAAAGTAATTCACTGCAGAAGAAACAGATACCAATTTCTCCAAGAACAGTATAACCTCAGTAAACTATAATACAATGCAAGCTTGCATCTTTGTGCACCTGTTGTAGTCAGAAGATTCAGTGCCCTCTTTTTCATTTATACACCTGGGCACTGCCTAACACAGCATTATTTTCCTTCCCCTCTAATTTGTCTCAACTTGAAAAAGTTGATATGCACCTACTAGTTGATATGCAAGTGATTTAGAAATGACAGGGATTCAGCAGGTATTGTCTTTTTTTTTTTTTTTTTTTTCTGGAACTCTCAGAAATATGCAAACTGAGTGCATGAAGTTATATAAATGGTGTTTATATTTCAATTGTAGCATAAGTCGCATGTGTACCACATTGCCATGCAGCTAGATTGTGAGGGAGGAATGAGACCGTGTCCTCAGGATCTCTAGTTTGGACAGCAGTGAATCTTTGCAGAGCAGGATCAGCAACACTATGGACATCAGTCATGACACTGAGGGTCAGGTTTAATAACCCGTGTCTGCCTGTCTCCTCTCACCTGTTAAAGTGTGTGTTGTTTGTCAAATAGGTGCACTTGCCTGGAAGCAAAGTTTCGCTGTCATCTGAGGTGCACCGCATACAGTATGCAGTCAGTGAAGGGCACCTCTTCCCTGTTTACATATTCATCTGAGGGAGAATCATGGCAGGAGATGGTAAATGTGGTTGATAGTAAATTTATCGACTTTACTATAGGGTCAGTTTTGTGTGGAATACGTACTGGATATAAAAAGCAGATGTAGATTTGTGCAGGCATTTTAAATGAAAGATGGAAGAAATTAACACAATATACAATCATTACAAAAAAACCAAACAGTTATTAAATGTCTTGAATTTGAACTTGAGCTTGATGTTGACTGAGCTGCTGCAATGGTAGTTGCATCCTTTTGGAAAGACATTCACAACACTCTGCATTTGGCTCCTGTCACCATGGAATCTTAGAGAAACATCAGCCATATCAATGTCTGGTACATGTCCCACCTGCTCTAGCTTGAGTGTAAGCTTCCTCTCTTGCAGTGGTACACTATATGTGCAGAGAGTGTCTACAGTAGTATAGGCAGTTGCAGTTACTGATTGAGTTGTGTGCAATTAGCCACTACTTTTTCCTGTCAAGACTAGTGACCATCAGTTATAATCTACAATATAACCCTTTAAGTTATATTGTGGGATGACATGAGCCCAATATATAGGGTTTTAATTTGGAGAGCACAAAATTCCAAACACATTACTGTTTATAGTGTGTATTGTGTATAGAGAATACAGCAAATGATTTTGGATGCAGTCTAAGTCTCCTTCATGATTGAACTATGGATTGAAACCCATTTTCTTTCAAAATTTACATCTAAGAGCTTAGCTGTCATTAAAGGAGCATATCACCCATTTTGCATGTTTGAGCTTAATATATTAAATTTTGATGCACATAAGGTTAGTCTGACAATCATTTCCCAAAGCATACTACTGGAACGGTGAATTCAAAAAAAAAAAAAAAAAAAAAATTCCTAATATAACATAACATGCATGACAATTGAATATATTAGGCTCAAATATATTATTAGACTCAAACATGCATCTGCAACCTCAGATGACACTGACTGTTTTGAGTTACCATTGGAAAAAACACTGATGATTATTAGAAAAGTCACCCAAGGTTCAGTACCTTGTCTGCACATTTTTATATTAAATTTAAAAAACAACAAGTTATGACTCAGCTGCTCATAGAGTGTGTGACATGTTGTCTTGCCTTAAAACCATATGCTAATGCATTTTTACTGTTTTTCCCAGACCTTTGTATCTCTTATCAGTTCATCTCATAGTAGAAAGTATATAATATCACAGGACTAATTTTGGATAATTGTTTCACAGTATAAATTACTCTAGTTGAAAGCTATTCACTCTGCACATTTCATCACTACACAACCACCTCATTCTCTGCAGTTATTGAGAGGACTGTTAAGTGAAATAGATGACTGTTTGATGTTTCACTAGATTGATTATACGCACAATGCATGGCTAATTTTAACCTTGTCAAAACAAACAAACAAAAAAAATGTAACTGATCTTTGGTGTGCTTTTATTTGTATTAACTGAATACTGAGGAATTTAACATAATAATTATTCTTTTTTGTATCAGAATTTTCTTACAATTCATTTAAATATATAGTACCAAACATTTCAGCTCCTTCTTTGACATTAATTTACTGCAGTGGTTCAAACATCCAATACGTGAGCTGGAAGACACTGCTTTGTCAATGGGGTATTGACAGGTATGTTGGCTCAGTAATATTGTAATTTATTGGCTGTCAAATATAAAGAGTTCCTTTGTTTGACCTGTCCTTAGTTTGCTCTATATCTTGTTCACCATATTGAATACAGAATGGGAATATAAGGTCACAGATATTCCTGTACTTGAAGCTCAACTTGAATAGCCTCAAACATAGGGTAAATCTGGATCAACATTTTCCCGGGAACATGTGCGATCAATCCCGTGATACAAGACAGAAGCCCTTGGTTTTCTTGGAGATAAGTGTCCAGTATTTTATGGACATTTTACCTTGTTCAGTGAAGTCAGGTAGTTTATAGTTTGACCAGTGTTAAAGTAAAGGAATAATACAGATTCTTTGACTGCTGTGTTCACAATCCTTTTTTGTGCAGCAATCAAAATGAGACAACAGGTACCAGTGGGACAATGAGATAGCAGCATGTTTTTGTTTGTGGGTTCCCTTGCCTCAGGCCTGTTAAATTGGCAGATCAATGATGCTTAAATCAATGTTCCAGCGACACGGCAAGCCCCATGGAACCCATTAGTGGATTAAGATAGACCAGTGTTCCACATTGAGTCTGTTCTGCCTGCAGGTCCTTTCCACATGACAAATGGGAGGAGAAACTGTGAAATAAAACAAAGAGAAAAGGGCAAACAAGAGGGTGAGAATAAAAGCTATGGCAGAGGAAAGGTTGACAGCAAACTCTGAAAGCACGGACACCCCTGTAGCTCTTCATTCAGAGACTGGGGTAATAGTTTTGTATCTTAAATTGACAAGACGTCTTTTATCTAATCAACCTGCACTTTTTATGATTCCTTCCCAATGCACAGGAGATCATCCAGTCAGCCATGAAGAACATGATCTACATGCAAAGCAGTGTGTGTCTCAGCCACTAAACTGGAGAAGGTACATAGAGTATGAAGGGAAGTGAGGGATGGGGAAAAGCAGATGAGAAAGAGGGGGCATGGAGAGAGGATGCCAAGGGAGCTGGCCTTTCTCTGATAGCATTGTTTATGTGCCACTGTGTGTGGATCATTGATCCATTCATCTTCATTATGTCTCCCTGTGAGAAGTATTAACTGCTGCCACCCTCAGTTGGGTGCCTGCTTTGTTGACATGCAGTGCACGGCATCTCTACCAGCCCATCAATACTGCTGCAACCTCTCCTCTTGGAGGTAGAACCTGACAAATTTTATACTACTGCTATACTACTGTGGAATTAACAAGACAGGAGACTGAATTGGATAATCTTATGTGTCGGTCTACTAATGGTTTGTAAAAACATTATTGTCATCAGAAATGTGGGTCATGGGAACACGGGTACAAATAAATCTATTTATTGGACAACAAGTATATCACAGCCATCCAAACAGTCCAACTGTTGGTTAGTTTCCTGTATGTTTCAATATGCATTGTTTGGCTGCAAGGCTTCTGTTATGACCCATTTAAAGAATGCTGTATAAGACTGATTCAAACATCCACCCACTCACCCTCTAAAGACCCAAGGTTACATCTTTCCAAAGTGTGTTTGAGTTCATCACAGTTCATGAACCATAGGCTTGGTGAGGAATTAAATCCTTAATGGCTTGTTAAAAAAAATCTGTTGACAGTTCAGGGCACCACTGCTAAGGCTCTGGTTGATACTCTGCAACTGTCCCTCAAGAGATACCTGCTCTACTTCCTCTTTGAAATATTATAAATGTCTTCTTGAAGCATGTTGTTGTCTAAGTGCCTCAGCCCAGGGAAACATCATACTGTAGATTATCAGGGGCAGATTGAACTGCACCCCAAGACTCTATTTGACAGCCAAGATCACTTATCACCTTGCTGTGTCAACTCATAGCTTCCCTTCATTTGTGAAATCTAACAAGTTTGAGTTGTACTTGCAGTACAGTTATTTTTCAGTAAACATAGTGATGGCTGTTAAAATGCTTTGTTGATTTCCTGATGCCTTTTCTATCTTTCTCTTCCTTTTCTTCTTTCTGTTTCTTATAGAAGCGAACACGACAGATCTGGCTATCGACGTCATTGCTGTCTTGTTTCATCCAGGTGAAAAGGAGAGGCAGAGCATGGTCTTATGCCGTGGCTGCTGTTGCTATGTGTGAAGGAGTGCTGAGGTGTCAATGGAGACCGAAGGTTACAGTGACCTCCTGGAGACCAGCGATGGTCAGAGTGCGGGCCTGCTGAAGGGAGGAGGCGGGGTGGGGTTGGAGGAGGACTGGAGCACCCCCTACCCACTGGGCTTCCAGGTATCTCTGACCACTGTGCTGATGCTGGAGCTGGTTTTGGGCTTCAGCAGCAACCTGACTGTGCTTGTGCTTTACTGTGCTCAGTCCAACCTGGTGGATTCAGTCAGCAACTTAGTCACAGTCAACCTTCATGTGCTGGACATACTGGTCTGTGTGCTGTGTATGCCGCTGACCGTGGCCGTGCTGCTGCTACCAGCTAATGGCAGTGGAGTTGGCAGCCTGGCCACACTGTGCTGTTTCCATGAGGCCTGTGTCACATTCACCAGTGTGGCCACAGCAGTCAATGTCCTGGTTATAAGTCTGGACCGCTATGACATCTCAGTGCGCCCAGCCAGCCGTCTGCTGACACCAAGACGCGCAGCATTGCTCCTGGCCGCTGTGTGGGCCGTATCACTGGCAGTCTTCTTCCTACCCTTCCTTGAGGGGGACTTCTTTTCTTCTAGGGAGGAGGATGAGGAGGGGCAAAACCGTGACTCTGAGCTGACCACTGGGCTGACCCCCATTTTGTCCTCTCTCTCTCCTTCCTCTTTACCCTCCTCTCATCCTTCTATCCCTTCACATCATCTGCCTCCTGCATGGCAGAACCGAACCCTGCTGTGTGTGGGGGGGCAGGGCTACTACACAGGACTGGCTATGTATTACCATCTGTTGCTCCAAGTGCCCTGCTTCTTCATCGCTGTGGCTGTTATGTTGTTCACGTACTCAAGGATCCTGCAGGCGCTTAATATCCGCATTGGCTCCCATATGATGAGGGGCACACGTGCAAAGAACAACACCTGCAGAATACGCTGCAGGAGGCAGAGGAGGAAGGACCTCAGCCTGCCCACAGAGGGGGCGTCCTCCAACCAGAACCAGCACCTCACCCATCCTCCTCTCATTCCCTCTCCTAGCCCTACGCCAACATCACCACCACCCCCTCTCTCCTCCATGCCCAAGAGGATGTCTGATAGTGGAGCAACAGTTACCACTGTTAGCACTGCTGCCACCACCCCCATTGCCACCACACCAGCCACCCCTGCTTCTCCGACTCCAGGTTCAGCTTCAACACACGCCCAGGCCACCGCACCACTGCCTGCTTCCTCAATGGGAGTCCAGGCCTCAGTTTCCGCCATCATCGCCTTAAGGCGGGCAGTGCGTAGACATAGGGACCGTCGAGAACGCCAGCGTCATGTCCTAAAGATGTCTCTAATCATCATTTCCAGCTTCCTGGGCTGCTGGGCCCCTTTGTCTGCAGTCAATGTGCTGATCCTGTGTATGGGTCCCAGTGATGGCCTGGTAAGGCTCCGTCTCTGGTTCTTGGCAATGGCTTATGGAACCACCATTTTCCATCCTCTGCTGTATGCTTTCACCAGACAGAAGCTGCGCCGTGCCCTCAAAACTCGTGTCAAGAAAAGGGTAGTGTCCCTTTTGCAAGTGGACCCAGCTCCCACCGGGGGAACTGTTATTCATAACTCCTGGGTGGAGGGAGGAGGCCAGAGGAAGGGTCGCAAATCACGAATGGAGGCCAGTGATGGCACTGACCGATGCCTCACAGAAGCAGTGAGGGAATGAGGCTGTGGGAGCACGTCTGCACGTGTGCACATCTGTGTGTGTTTGCGTGTGTGTGTGTGTGTGTGTGTGTGTGTATGTGCATGTGTGCAAATGTGAGGAACTGTGAGGAACTATCTACTGCTATTTGCTGGAGAGTGTGTCTATTCATGCGTGGGTATGGGGAAAAAAGAGAATCTATTAGTTTACAAAGATCAGGAGAAAATCCATGACCTTTGGCTCCATGTGGATGTGGAGGCAGGGTGGATCCTGAGGTCTTATTGGAGCCTACTTTCCACTCTCCTTACACAGCCCCCTCATTAGTCCACTCCCTGACTGACAAGAATGCTATTGTATTCTATTGTATTGCCAGGCAGTACAACCACCATGGCCATGGCTAGTAAGTATACTAGTTGCACCCCAGGTGTAGGTCAAGGGTTATATAAAGCAAATGCATAGGTTATTGCTCTTGCTGCACTTTCAATCTGCATGTGCATGTGAGTATGCACACACACACACACACACACACACCTGCACACACATACTAATGCACATTGATAGGCATTTATTCATTACCTGTGAAAGAAAGCACACCAGTATCTACCTGCACAGATATTCTCAGTGAGCTAAACATCAATGGAGGTCTATAATTCATTTTTTTCTTTAAGTTTTCATGCCTTGTACTTCATATATTCTCATGGTGCTGAATATCCTGCTGTATGTATACAACAATGTGTCAGAATGAAAGTGTTTGCACATTGATGGTACAGTAAAATAATAGAGGCTAAACACAAGCATCCAAGTTCAAAGTTTACAGGCTTAAGTGAAAATACCACAATATCGTAAAATAAATAAATAAATAAATAAATAAATACGGTAGTGTAAATTTTTAACAAGCACCATTTTAGATGAACAAAACAAGTGCAAATTAACACAAAAGGCATGACTTTAAAAAATTTAACAGTAATATCATGAGGATATAGGCAAGGTTATTTTTGTGTAATTGTCTTTGTATGTTTGCATATGTACATGTATGTGTGTGTGTGTGTGTGTGTGTCTGTGTGAGCAACTTGTGTGTGGTTGTGCATAGGTGAAGAAAGAAACGTGTGTGTTTCCATGATTATGTGCAATAAAAATGAGCAAAGCAATGACCCCTAGGATGTGAACAAAGAGAATGTGCACAAATAATTGTTGACTTTCTGTTTGAGGTTTGGATTATAGAGAAAAGAGAGGAAAAAGGGGACTTATCCTACTGAATAACACATCAGGGGAATGTTTGGCATAATCTAAAACAAGTTATACGGAGAAAGTGTAATTACATGTACATGGCAGGTCACTGTAATGTACTTAAATTGTATTCCCTTCAATTTTAAAGTGGGAATCAAAGGGCAATATTTTGTGAAAACTCCATCACAACACTCCAAATCCCTATCCAGCCTGTCTCTGTAGTCACAGCAGGTGAACTAGCACCATAAATTAGATGAATCCCAATGTGGAAAAAATCTACTATTAACATGGACCGGGGAGCATCTCCTCATGATAACTGTGCTGCTCTGGAGAGCAGAGCCGCTGCTTTTGGACCCATCAGCCTCTGGACTGAGTCCTGGACATATTACACCCATACCTATGTCTCTCTTTCTCCTCAGGGCTTCACATCTCCTATCAAAACGTGATGGGCATAAAACAACAAACCAGCCCTCAGTCAGACGTTATACACTGTAGTAGCTGTACAGTAGGTAAAGATTTGTCCCTAAATAGATAGAGTACACTTAAAACTTTATATGAGCTCATCTCTTGGAGAGCTCCAAGGCCAGTGGGCTATTTACTCCTTCATTCTCACCCCTTTTACACTATTTGTGAGCCAGACAGAAGACAATAATTTTTTGTGTATTCATGTGCATTTTTCAGGGATGTAAATATTGAAATGTCTGTTTTGAGTTTTAGTCGAAAGAATTTTTTTTGGTTACAATCGTCTGCCGGACAGGAAATCAGTTGTTATGCTAAACTCTGAGTGAGTTGGAAAGCTAATGTAAAGAAACATGTAAGTGTATTTGTATTAATACTGTATGAGTGTACACAGTACTACACATTTATGACCACGTGTATAGAGAAATATTAGTATTGTATAAGATTTATATTATGTGTTATTGTATAGAACAGAAGAAAATCTGTATTAAAAGGTTATCTATTCAAGAGCTGATCTGAGTTAAT
Source organism: Lucifuga dentata (assembly GCA_014773175.1). Lineage (NCBI taxonomy): Eukaryota > Metazoa > Chordata > Actinopteri > Ophidiiformes > Bythitidae > Lucifuga > Lucifuga dentata. Next base: position 12,891 of record VXCM01002186.1, on the reverse strand, counting down.
GTATCTTAGTTCACTGTGTCAGTTCATTTGATGTTAACTTTATTTGTTGCTGTATTTTGCCAAACACTTATTTTTATTTATTGGGACAGGTATTTTAATTATTCAAGGAAAGGTCATTTCAGACATTGACGTCCACAGTGTCATGTGTGTTTCCACTCTTAATTAGTGGTGACTGTGCCCAGAGCAGACCCAGGGCGACACGATGACTTGGTGATTAGCACTGTTGCTTCACAGCAAGAAGGTCCTGGGTTCGAATGTGTTCGAATCCTTTCTGTGTGTCATTGACTGTGTGGGTTTGATATGGTTTCCTTCCACCTTCAAACAGAAATACTGGTTAAGTGAGTTGGAAATTTTAAGTTGACTGTGTGTGTAGTTAGTCTGATAATATCTGTTGAGGCATGCTGACACTTTATTTGTTATTTTATCAAAACAAATCTGTATGTGTTTTTGCATAATTGGATATATATGTGTGAGTGTTTGTATTGCCTGACTGATTACTTAGGTGTACCATCACTGTTTTCTCCATTCTGTTTGATAATCTCATCATCCCAGCCTCTTTCACCCCTGTTTTCTCCCTTCTTCCCTCCTACAAGTCTGCATCCCTCTCATCTCTTATCCACACAGGCCTTTCAGAACAAAGAAAGAAACAGCTGCAGTGTCTGTGAAGGAATGAAAGTCACCTTGGGGAAGACAGAGAAACAAAACATGAGAGGAAGAGAGAGGGGGTATGGGGGAAGATTAGAAAAAAGCAAGAGGAAAAGAAGGCATAGAAACTGGCAACTGGACATTGTATAAAGGGACAGCACTGCAGCGCTGCAGAACCCCATTAGAACAAAACATTGATGGGAAGTGCAGCTTGATAAGATTAGTGAGGTATTGGGTTTCTGCTACATTTGTCCCAGTAACAGAATCCTGCAATATTGGTATTGCCTACCACGTTTATAATCAGAAAATAGCTTCACATTTGGATGTCATCCAAAACCAATGAAGTCACAACAGTCATCAAGGAAGTACTTACTGTATAGTCCCTTCTCCTCTTTTGTGATTTGTGGAAAAGCAGTAGTGACTTTGATAAATGTTTTGGCCATAATTCTGATCAGGTTTAAGAATAAAACGTAGTGGCATATGGCTAGACACGGTTTATTGTGCCATCTGCTGGTATGGTTCCTTGCAGAGAATCGCTGATTTTGATACATTCAAATCAGCAAATTGAGAGTTTAGAACACACAAATTTTTAATAAGCCTGCAAAACAAAAATAAAACTATCGATGTGTAAACAGTATGTCAAATGCGATATATAAAAAATATTTTAGGTAATAATAATGAGAGAAAGAAACTTGAAGCACGATGTTAAAGATATTAGCAAAAAATGAGACATAGGAAAGTGACTGAACAGAAAGGTAAAGGCCAGAAAAAGAAGTGAAATGCAGTATAATAGCTCTGTTTCAAACCTTGATCTGTTTGTGCCTAAAACCAAAAATCCTCTTTGCATACCAGTGAGTAGGCTATGACAACTGGACAAATAGCGCCATCTTGTGTTGTTCACACGGTAGCTTAACAGCTCTGCTTCACCTCAGCAGAATGCAGCAGTCTTGTCTTGAATGTTAACGTCTCTATTGCTTACTGGTTAACTTACCGTTATTGTCTTTTATCTTCTCCACCGTAATACTGCTTTTTCTTCGAACACCAGTTGCCTCCTCGTAGATCCTTTAGCTGCCCCACTGTTCAACAAGGTCAGTAACTGATGGTACAATTAACTAAGACGACTTTTAGCTGGTAGCCTTTTCTTCATTCTCGTTATTGAGGATATTTGCAATGGTGTCCCGTCCAGAGAAAAATTAACATACCAATGTATTAAAAACCATATTCATATTTACATGTGTAAGGAGGTTTACCTTCAGAACAATGACATGGGTGCCGAAATAGCTCAGTTGGGAGAGCGTTAGACTGAAGATCTAAAGGTCCCTGGTTCGATCCCGGGTTTCGGCAGTTCTGGGTATCACTTTTGAATGCACCATGTCTGAGTGTAGTGATTATTTATTTACACAAGTAAATGTGAATATACGCATTTTATATACTTTCTTAAGCGTATGAACCTAAAATGTTCAATTTATGCAAGAATTGAAAGTGTATTTTGGAGAATGTAGTGAAAGAGTCTTGTGGAATGTGTTGATAGAGGTGATGGACTACATTTCCCATAATGCTCCAGTGTCGTTTGAGGAAGTGAATAATTTAAAGCTTAAGGTAAAGTCATCGGAACACGTGCACTTGAAGTCAATTTCAAATAAATGCCTTAAATGTAACAGAACAATGTACTCAGGTGAGCTTCAAAAGTACAGGTATGACTTGAAAAACTTCCTTTAATGATGTTAAATTATTGACGCATTAACATACAAGTACAATTTTAATGTTGTTTAGCTAGGTGTTACTTTTGCCAGATCAAATTGTTTTATTTACTGTTACACCATACAAGCTCATAACGTGTTTCACATTCACAACCTTTATCTGAAAAGTAACTTGTAAATGTAATAAACAGTGTATAATATAATATATAATATTAGGTGTATAATATTCCACCTAAAATGTATTGAGGTAGCAGTATGCGTGTGTAAAGTACATATACATTAAACTACATAAGAGTAGAAGGCACGTGCTCTCTTGAAAAGTGTAGGAGCTACAGTTGATACCACAATATTACAATGATATTTGATATTACAATGAAAACCTCTGAAAACCAAAATCAGTTAATGTGAATTATCACCAGGGGGCGATGTTATCTCAAAAAAAAAAAAAATAAAAAAAATAAATAAATCAATGATCTGGGATCCACATCAAGTCCTGCAAAGATTTCAGTCTGCAGTTCACCTCAGGATGATTAACAGTGTTGTTGAAGGGGTTCCGTTATTTATTGAACACTGATATATGGGCATCACTTAAAGCTAAACATATAGTAATAAACTTAGCATCTTAGCAAATCCTCTAAATTTGACTGTGTGCATATTTGTGCACACAGTCTTGAGGAGTACATGCCTAGTAAATTTTAATGAGTTAAAAGAAGGTAGGAAGGAAGAGGAATGAAGACCTTTATATACGCTTAAAGTCTTTGTGGTCAGAAATGTGCATTTTTCTTGTGTGTGTTTATGACAAACACACACACACACACACACAGGTCTTACATAACATTACATGCATATCATGCCATGACAGATTAGCTTTTCATACTGTGCATTTTTTGCAGCCTTGTCACCCAAACCCTCCTACACTATATCCAATTCATCCACAGTGTTTTTGCTATTTTGTAGTACTGGCCAAATTCTCAAATGAGGAGTGGAGTCAAATTATCTGACACTGAGCATAAAAGGTGGTGAAGTGCAGAATACCATGATATAGTCTGGATAACCTGACCGCAGCCTGAGATTGTGTATTTGACAAATGACAAAAACCTATTATATAGTTTTCTACATAAAGATATTGTGTGTGTAGTGTATTAGTGAAAGTTTGCAGGTACAGCCCAAGTGCACTTTGTGTCATTGTCCTTCTCCTGACCACCCAAGCTCTGTTTCTTTGGATTGTTGGACTATTAGATCAGGTGTTTGAATCAAATGGCAAGCATTTAAATTATTCTCTAAATTATTGTTGTTGTTAAACATGACCTCTCAAGCAAGGATTGTAGAAATTGTAATTCTTAAAATGACAGATTTTTTGTGTAAAATTCTCACTCTAAAGTTTAGTTCAGTTTAGATTCTTTTTTTCTTTCAGACTAAACCTGAGAAGTGCCAACCTGAGGAATAAACAGAAACATATTGCAAGCAACATGAATGATTAATGGACACATTAATTAATTAGTGGCCATCTGACACAATTATCCTCCATTTTTTGATTTTCAAAACCACAAATTCACTCCAACCTGTGCTGTGAGGTTTTGTTACCTGAAGTCAATTATAAAACATTTTGCATTAATGGTGTAATAAAAGATGGTGTGTATATGGTATCAGCATTGGGGAAATGAAGAGTGTTTCATCTGTCTGTATAGGCAATGTCACATATTTTAACATATTTTGGTTACAGGTCCAGGATCCTGGTCTGGAGGACCTTTACAGCTTCTGGACCAAGGTAATTAAACACTCTCAACATGGACACTATCCTCATATTGTAAAAGCATTAAATTACTGGTAATATTCTTTAAAAAAATCTTAACATACCAGTTGGTACGCCAGATGTGGATGTGATTAAGTTTCAAAGGGACCAAGAGTGCAAAGCTCACAATTCTTTTGTTAAAAATATGGGTCTTTGTGGAGTCATTTCAGTCCTTCAGATGGGGAGACGTAAAATATAAAAACAAATTTACCTGGAATTCGGGGTTGAAGATGTTTCTCCACTCATCCACAAGGCTTCATCATCATAGGTAAAGTAGTTGACCTGGGATTTGTCCAGAATCCAGGAGCTTGTTTGGCCACAGGGGAACGAATGATGTGTAGATGGTTGTGACACTCGGGAGTCTAGTCACGGGTTCACAAAACCACAGAGCTGCTGCCACCAGGCCCAAGACGTACACTCCCAACAAGGCCATGGCCTGCGGATCCTGTTGCATCTTGTGAATCATGTCAACAAGGGCAGAGTGTTTTGGCTAACAGAGCCTGGCGTGTGGTGTAATGGAACATGCTCCACCCACAGGCACCACACCTATTAAGTCATGCGTGCGTGCGTGCGAAATGAAGATGGTAAGAAGGTTATTTGAATCAATACTCGACCCAGAAACTTTGCGTATCAAACACTCTTCTGCATGGTCAGCCCGAATCCATTTACCATGGATTCCAGTTAGTATCAATTAAATAAATAAAAAACATCCATAGAAACCTTCCACATTCCTGCAGCATAATCCACTTCTCCACTGTCCTTCCATTAATATTAATTCCCTCCCTTTCGCTGCCTGGCAGAGACTGAAGCCTTTGGGACAATGCTGAGGTTTCAATCTTGTCCCAAAAATTTTACAGTAATTTTTTACTCAGTGGCTTTTAAGACTGACATGTAACCTGAACCTAACTCCCACGTGACATCCTCATATGAATTCTCTGCAGAAATGACCAGTGCTACTGATGACGTTTCTTGGCTGAGTGGCCAAGCAAGTTTGATTCTTAAAGTATTACTCAGCTAGAATTTTTGTTTTATGTTTGGGCATTTTTAGGTTGTTGGCTTATAGCAGTGGAATTCTGGCATCTGTTTGTGTGTAAGATGTTTCTCCTATATGTTGGGATTTGGTTTTGAAATTAAAAAGTTGAAATGCAGACCAAGTCTTCCTACACAAACACTGAAACCAAACTGTTATATAATCACTACTCCCCTTATTCCCCAATTCAGACATATTTTAAATTCTGCAGTCTGACACTCTTCCTTCACCCTCTCCCATTTTTAAAAAAAAAATGTATCTACTTTTCATAAAATATAATATACATTTGAGAAAAGTCTGACCATTAAAAACTCAGATTCCTTCAATCATATGAAATGAATTGCACTCAGTGAAATCAAACAAACAGCAGTTTCGGTTGAAATTTTCTCTCTCTCTCTCTCTCTCTCTCTCTCTCTCTCTCTCTGGACTTTAACCCTTCTGTCTCATCACGTTTTATATCTCTTCTGTATTTGACTCTTTCCTTTCATCTCTGTTTTGTTATTTCATCTCTGCTCAACCTGTTGCTTCTCCTGCAATAGACCACCAGCTAAGAAATCACTCCTTAGTGTATTTATACACACCTTTCCTAGAGCAGACTGAACCCATTGCACTCTGAACATGACACGTGAGGCATCGGGTTTGTGTGTGTGTATGTGGGTGGGCGTGGGGGTGTGTGTGGGTGGGTGGGTTTAATAGAGCATAGAAGAGGTGTGTTGAATTTGATTTTGCTGATTTGTGGAATTTGTGTCTAGTCATTTACTCATTTCTGTTTAAAGGAGGTTTAAAGGACACATATTGGCATAATTGATAACACTTGATACAGTTTTATTATGAATAAGGAAAGATGTACCATGAAGTAATCTGCCTGTATATATGGAAAATGGAATGCTGTTTGTTTCATGGATGATTTGTGGCTCTGGCCAAAGCATGTTATGTGCAGTATTCATAATTTGCTGTTATGCAATGAAATTCAGCAGAGAAGCTGGGGGGGCTTCTCTTCTGCTGTGTATATGGAGGGGGNGGACAGAGCCGAGGACAGAGCCTTTTCTGTAGCTGCTCCTTGGCTCTGGAGTAGCACCGAATGCCTTTTATTGGACTGAGTCTGTCGATGCTTTTAAGGTGCACCTTATGACCCACTTTTATTCTCTGGCTTTTAATTGTTTAATTATGTTTAACCTGTTTTTTTTATAGATATTTTTTTTATCTGATTCCCTGGGTTTTAAATTGTGTTTAAACTTGTTTTTATTTTAATCTTGCAATATGTCTCTATGCTTGTATGTGTACATACATATGTCTGTCTTTGTGAAGCACTTTGGTATAAAAAAACCTGTTTGCTTTTAAAGTTCTATATAATTTAAATAAGCTTGAACTTGAAGAAGCAGTTTGCATCATGTGAATGATGCAGAAAAAGTCAAAGGAATGGATTATCTATGTAAATCTGTATGGAATATGATTCTCTTAATGTTTAACTTTAGTTTTATTATGCAACAGCCTGTGGCCACGTGCAAAAGGCAGTGGTTGTGAGAATCTGGCATTTATCCCAAACAATGATGTTCTTCCATAAGCGCTAAGAAATGAAATGTGCATTAAGATGTGTGGCGGAATCTTGGCAAATGTTTCACTTGGTTTGAGGTTCCATGTTATCCTTTGTGAGTTAATTACATGGTGCTTAGAGTGATGACTCAGACACAACTCATCTGTTAACATTATTAATCTCTGGTGTGATGTCGTGATCACACCTGATCAGGCAGAGATTTATGAAGATGTCTGGTGAGATTGTGTGTGTTCGCACGTGCACTGACACGTGTTTGACTACATTTTGAGGAAATGAATTTGATAAATATTCCTAGATTGTGTTATAGGTGAAAATGTGTTTCATTTGATTATAATAAAAAATACAGGCCTGTTTTATATTAATGTGAGAGGATATAGGGACCTCACCTTATGCTTTGGTTGTTGTATACACACTTTTATTTATATGTAGATGCATTTACATGCAGATTGTGCCTTTAAATATGACATGATATGATATGGTGGAATTCATTATTAAACTGACTTACAGTTGAAGTTCCCCATTAATGTGAAGAATTCTGTCTCTTATTTTGCTGCTCGTTCAGTCTTTTGCATGTCGAATGCTGTGGTTAAGACATGAGAAGCTTTGGTTTTGTCAGGCTCAGCAGTTATGTGTGTATGTCAGCAACGCACACAGACGACAGGATGGGCTCTTTGTTTTGCTCAACAGATACCCAGAATAGGCCCACTTCCTGTATACCCAGCCCATAGCTGAATGCACTTCCTCTTTTCAGACCTCACAATGTCCTTTTGTAGCTTTCCATGTTCTTGTATTGGCCTGTAAAGCAGTCACATGTTGAATGGCTGTTGAACTTGGGTAGGAAACGGGATGACAGACAGAGTAGCACCTGAGCTAAAGTCAAAGAGAGACAGAAACTCCAAAAAAAAAAAAAAAANAAAAAAAAAAAAAAAAATGTTTGTTTAAAAATGTGTCATCATGAAATACAACCTTGTGTCAAATTCCACAAGGTCAGTTTGATTCCCTGACAACAGGAAAGTTAATATTATAAATACTGTAAATGCAGATTCATCATCATAAACAACATAACTTAACCCTGAAGGGCTGGTCAGTTCTGTTATCCATTCAGGCTAGGAGCTTGAATTTACCTGTGATTTCCAAAGGCAGTGAAACGCTTAACAAGCATGCAGATTTATGAGCTGTTCATAAATAATGAAGATAAAATATAATGTATGTCTTTATTCAATTGTAGTGGGCATGTAAGCACACACACATTCGCACAGCCATTCACACATGCATTCAGTCACACAAGGACAGTACATGAGAAGCAAGGCAGTCTGTTTAAAACCTGTATCCATCCATCCATCCATCCATCCTGTATGCCTGCTTATCCTGTGCAGGGTCATGGGGGGCCATATGCTGTGAAAAATCAAGCTACTGAGGTCAGCTAGAAAGTTGCATAGGGTATCATTAAACGAGTGAAGCCATTAACAGATGGAGATGTAACGGAGACATTCCTCAGCTGTTCACAGGTTTTATTTGATGGACTGCAAAACAATGAGACAGTCATATTCAGGATTAAGGACACGCCTCTTCCTGTTCAGACTGCAGAAAGGCAAATTTCTGTTATGGCTGACGGTGTCCCTAACCAGTCCTTAACCAGCAAACTGTTGCACTGAAAGGTGCGCCATTGTTTAGCGTGGCAATTTATGAGAGTGTTTATATATTCCACACATGGCAGTTGTTGCAGGACCAATACTGCTAAGACAAACATATACATGATCTGTACTCTAAAGTCCATGATTTAAAGTGCAGAGCTCCCTGAGACTCGGGAAAAGCCCTTATTGATCACTTGTAATAAAGCAACATTAATTTTAAGAAAACATTCACTGTCACTATTGGCAGTGCCCCCACAATAGAAAAAACAGAGAGGATTTGTGAATTTGAAAATCATATTGGTCACACTGTGGATGAAGTTTGATCACTTACAAAAAAAAAAAATGTGGATTTCAAGCAAACTAATGGCTCAACTACAGCAGCTAAAATAGTCTGTTTTATAGTTGCCCACTGCTGCTTGATACACAGACAGTTCATTTCATGCTTTATTCATCAGATACTGATTTAAGGTTTGACAAGTTATAGCCACTGAAGCATTTCTATTTTTAGTCTGTCATATTGTGCTTGAATAGAAATATGATAACACCTGAATACAAAATGTTATCAGTAGGTACTGGGACTGTTTATTTTGTGTTTTAAAGGGTTATTTTTGTTTTTGTTTTTGTTTTTTGTTTTTTTAAGTGACCCACTCCACACCTCAGGAATTCTGTCAATGTTTGATTTAGCAAATTGTTCTCTTGTTGAGTCAAGCATTTTTCTGTACTGTATCTCGATGTTTAGAGGCGTCAGAATTTCTTAGCTGTTGGATTGTGCCCATTTCCTGTTTGATATTGTTTGGGAAATATAAAGTACAAGCAACACCCCACAACAAGCAGTTGGTGAGGTTAAACACTGAGCTGACATGGTAAACTTTTCTCATGGCAGACATTTTGATTTGTTATTGTGACTTTTGATTACCTGTCAAAACAGGAAATGCACAGGTGTAACTAATAACCTTTATTACATTAAGATGTACCAGTAAGGCAGCATGCACAATACCAGAGTCCTGATACTGGAAACCTCAATGGAATGCATCAATGTGATTTGTCACACCTGGGTTGACAAGCCAAAATGTCTGCAGTGAGAAAGGTCTGTGTATATGTTGACAGGAAGACAGCTGGTAAGTTTTCAGCTGACCAAGCAAGGAACCAGTTAAGTCACACACATCTGTCACACACTTGTGCAAAATATGATTAGACCCTTTGGTAAATAACAGAACATTTAACAAGGTATCTCCATAAGTAACAGGTTTCTGGTCATGTTTGACCTTAATTACTCCTACCTTCCCTTCTCGCCAGTTGTTGATGGACACTGTAATATGATCTATTGTGAGACACATGGTACGGTGTCTTCTTCAGGAGCACTTTTATATCTGGGTAAGAATTCCCATTCACTAGTGCATTGGAAGATCTCTATTTATAGCTCAGGAATGAACCCTAAAGAGTGGAGGCATGAGGGCTGCATCAGGAGCTGCTGTTGCTGTGACTCCTGGTTCAAAGTTTCCCTTGTGTAATTGTTGCTCAGACCAAGAGGACATGCAGCAAGAGTGTTGATAGTATCGAGTATGTTTGAGAAACTGCCTACTCAGCAATGACACCAGCTAAATGAACATTGCGTCGAAAGGTTTCACAATTACATATCTTTTAGCAGAACATGGTTGTATGGTTGATGAATCTTGTTAAGTCCTCTGATGATAGGGAATCTAGTCCTGCACAGCTCAATGACACTCCAACCATGATGTCTCAGGGATTCACAGATACAGGATAGTCATCTGTTAAACAACTGTGGCCCAGCAGGGAGTCACGGGCAACGTTTGGCATTGACCTTTGCCAGGTGACATTAACTGTGGTGGGACTGTCGGCTCAGCAGATGTGAGGCTTCGTAAACACCAGGTGAAGCAGCCACACCTCTGCAAGCCTACCAATCATCCTCCTCCCTCTGTGTGTTTATGTAGACCTAATGTCATGTATCCATCAGCCCTGCCCTCTGTTTACATGGATCAGACTGTGACTTCAGCGAGGTAAAGTAAAGAGAGAGGTGAGAGGGATAACTAACCTGACACAAACATGCTGAAGACTTAGTACAGTGTGAAGAAAAACAGGAGATGTCATAAAAAATCTAAAGAATGTACTGTTGTCAAAAAAAAAAAAAAAAANAAAAAAAAAAAAAAAAGACTCGATGGACCTATACTGCTGTAATATATACAGTCCACGTACATGTTATGTTACTCGCAAAATATAATACTTTAACAGTAAATTTAGACATTTTTTTTCTGTCTTCCAAACTGCCATTGCCTTCAGTTCATTCCTGTACACTATTAAAATCGACGTTTAGAGACTTGAAGCACACTTGACTACATAATCCATCACAGCAAAACACTGTCTATTAAATTTTTTGTCAAAGTAACTTTATTTAAACAATCCAACATGGAGCTGCATGGAAGACAATGTACAGATGTTTCTGCCAGAGATTATAGTCTGAGGAGATGAAAACTTTTATCAGGAAATTAAAATGAGCATCTCTTCTACAATTGTGCATAAGTGTTAGAAGGGGAAACATTAAATTTTAAGGTGGGTGTATCACCTGAACATTTGATTTTGAAAGATTAGGGGATTTGAAAAAATAACAGGAAAACTAAAATACAGTTTTATTGTTTGGAAATTGTATGTATGTAACATGTATGCAGTTCTATATATTGGGCTCAAACATGCACAATCACCAGTATGGTCCTTTAAGTTCACTGGTTCAAATGTTTTACAGTAAAACTGTATGCCGTGTGTTAATTAAATTCTATGGAACTTGGAACTTTTGTAGAGATGTAGCTAACTACATTATATTGAGATCTGTTTCAATTTTTTTTCCACCCTCTTTACTTATATGAAAGATGCAGACTTATGAGAAACACCTTTTAATAAAATTCAATACAATATCAACACAAAATGTAACCACAAAACCACAAAACAAGACCACAAAATTTATTCAACACTTGTCTGACATGGTTTCAACAAAACTGAACATAAGCTTTGCAGAGGTAGCATTGATTCCTGAGCTTTATTGACTTGCATTACAGATTGCAAACTACCTACAAAATGGTAATTTTGTATACACTTTGTTGTATTTTAAACTTCTGTGTTTTCTGTTTAGGTGAGAAAACATCAGCACCAGCCAGTGAAATTCCAGTTCCGTTTTATTCCATGACTCTTGACTGCAGACCGATCTTTGAAGTAAGTATCCTCAGCTAATTGATAGCAGCGATGCCCCAATTATCAGGATCATTATTACACCCTCTGGGTCATCTTTCACATGTGTCGGAACGTGAGGTTAGATCTGTGATGAGATCATTTTACTCTATTCTTACTGGTGCTCTTGGGAGTAATATAAACAGTCAATGGGGGCAGTATGATTATCAATCTGAACTCATTCTGTCTCTCCTTGACAGAAACATTCACTCACAGTGCTATATAACTATAAAACAGATTTGTCATTTAGCATTATCTGAGTTTACAGTTAGATTAATTTTAAGCTTACCTGCCACACTTGACTGAGTTTGTGTCAAAAGATGATTCATGGCATATTCGGATTGGGTACATTAGAAAGTTATGATAATTTATCCTAGTATAGCTTTGCTTCACTATTTACATTAAAACTTACAATTTTGTTTTCTTAAGTGCTCATTGCTTTTTAAATTTATTTAATTTTTTGTACAGTATGCATAGATTTTGCTCATGACCACTGAAACCTCAACATGTTTTGGCCTGATATGAAAAAAAAAAAGACACGTAGCCATTGGAATCTGCATAATATCTACTGGTATCAAAAACTGAAGCTATAAGATACAAATTGCGTGAGGTGCTTATGCATGTTCAGCGGCTGTATACTGAGTATCTACACATCAGAAGCTGTCTGGTGTTGCATTACAGCCTTGAGTCTTGTAACATGGTGAAAGGTTTAGGATGAACAGATGAAATGCTCAGGCTTGACATATGCACAGACACATGACACATGATACAATACTGCTACTGGCTACTACAAGGCTACTTACGTAAGCAGTGGAACTGTTTTTCTGTGATTGAAAGTTTAATGTAAATATAATTGGCTGTATTGTTGCAAATACACAAGATAAGAGACATTTGACTTGTTTTATTTGAGCATATTAGATAATGTTAGATGATCAAATGAAACTTCCATAAAATTCCACTTGGGCAAATTTCACGACAAAACAATGAGAAATTAGTATAATATGGAATATACGCCAATGTATACTGTGACGGGTGGGGTTTGGACCCAAATGCAGCACACAGTACAACTCCGACAAGTAAAGTTCTTTATTAGAGCTCTCAGTCCAACACAGAGGCAGGCAGAAAAACTGGCAGGACAAAGTGCCTACACTAACACAGTCAAACAAAGAGTCCAAACGCAGAGACTGGGATCGGAGTCGGGGACAGAAGGCGGAGGTGGTGACCAGGGGGGTGACGAGCAGAACAGTCCAAAACAGGCCGAGTCGGTAACAGAAGGTCAGTCCACAAATGAACGCTGG
>VXCM01002185.1:106379-119790 GCA_014773175.1 Lucifuga dentata | reverse complement strand
GATGGAGGCAGATGATTCGCTGTGGTGACCCCTGAAGGGAAAGCCGAAAGGAAAAGAAGAAGAGAGCATTCAGAATGTAGGTCAGTTTTATGCATCAGTTCTTATATAGATTCACTCCAGCGTGTTTTTTTTTTTTCTTTCTTTTTTTAAACTCTGAACATCCCTGAGCATCAGTAAAAGAATGAATCCAGACATCCATTAGCAGGCATTCCTCCATTTTAGCTCTGAGCTGATGCCTTTGGCTAATCTGCTTGAAGGACAGAAGGGTCAGTGGAGATGAACCGTGAACTGCCGCTGCCCTGTCCCACAGCACCGCGTGAAAAAGGGCTTCTGCTTTTGGCATGGCGGCTGTTTTTCCATGTTAAGAAACACCTGTCTCTGTGGTGCATTTATGAGGCCCTACACAGCTGTGTCAGAGTTTTCAACACTTACACGTTTTCTGTATGGATTCATGTATGACCCTTCTCCTCCTTCCCCATGAACCTTCCCTCCTCTCACAGCTACCTTAGCCTTTTAAATAAACTGAACTTCCTGTTTTTGAGTTTATTCTTTCACCACTAAATCCAGATCTGCCAGCTGTACTCAAATGTGCAAATGTGATGAAAATACAAGAAAAGACACAGAGATCTTTGACCTTTTATCTTTAAAGGACCATACTGGTGATTTTGCATGTTTGAGTCCAATAAATACAACCTGCATGGATGTTACATTATTATCAACCATTTTCCAAAACATACTACCTAAGATTTTAGATTTGTTTTTCCTACCTTCCAGACAGCCACTGCTTTCAGCTCATTGCAGTATGCTATTAAAATTAACTGGTAGAGACTTGAAACATGAGATAAGTAATCCATCACAGCGAACCAAATATCATTCTTATTTCTTGTTGAAGATACTTAATTTAACTGGTCCAACACCATCTCCACCAGGGAACATCGTCCCAGGAGATGACGGCTTTTACAAGAAGCCTTCTACGTCCGGACATATGTTAGTAGGCAAAACATTGAATTAAAAGATGGGCGTATCACATGAACATTTGATTTTAAAGATTATAAGACTTGGCAAAACAACAGGAAAACTAAAATACAGTTGTATGTTTTGGGAAATGGTTGTCAGTAACAGGAGAGTAGTATTTATTGGGTTTAAACATGCAAAATCACCGGTATGGTCATTTAAGAAACGTAGGCTCAGCCCTGATACAAAGGCTGTCCAAGCCGTGGCAGTTCCATTTAGATCAAAAATTATTCCACACCCAACCCCCACTATCTCATCCAGTTTCCTCCTGTTCCTCTCTGCTGTTTGAAACTAATAGAAATTAGTTACCTTGGCAATATGGGGCCCGTCCTCCTCTAGTGCAGTCCGACATAATGAAGACTGATTGCATTTGAGGAGAGGCCACTCTGCAAAAGCAGCCCAGAAGTCTCATTGGCATGATTTGAAGTCCTTTATTTCATATCCTGGATATTTCTATTTTATTACAAAAATCCATGTTTACGTCTTGTATCTTTTCTAATCTCCTCCTGGGTTCGTTTTCAGGGTTACATCAATGGGGTTCTATTGTTGTGGCTGCATGGTTTGCTCAGTCTCATCTTAGTAACAGGCCTCATCAAAGATTTGATGAGGACGTACTAATAGGGACAGATGTTTGGAGGAAAAATCAATGGACCTTAGCTATTAGGAGGTAGCAGCATAAAAGGACACTCAGTGCCAGAAATAGCATAAGTGCATGGAAATGCACAACTATGTATGATTAGCTGCTGCTGTTCTCAACATATTTGTTTTCAGTGATTCAGCTTTTGAAGGACCATGCTGGTGATCATGTATGTTTGAACCCAGTATACAGCATAAAACTCACATACACGTTACGTTGCTGACAACCATTTTACAAGTATACTTTAGCAGTAAATTTAAGAATTTTTTTACTACAAAATTTTGTTTGCTACCTTCTAGACTGCCGTTGGCTTCAGTTCATTCCAGTACACTAGTAAAATCAAATTGTGGAGACTTGAAACATGGCTAGGATAAGTCATGCATTAGGTTTTTTTTTTTTTTTTTTTTTTTTTTTTTTGTCAAAGTAACTTTATTTAACCACTGCACAAAAAACCATGTACATCTCCGCCAGAGAATATAGTCTTGGGAGAAGACAGCTTTTACCAAGAAGTTAAAATGTTGCATACAATCTTGCATAAGTGTTAGAAGGCGAAACATTGAATTTTAAGGTGGGTGTGTCACTGGAACATTTGATTTTGAACAATTAGGGTATTTGAAAAAATTACAAAGAAAACTAAAATATGATTTATGGTTTGGAAATTGGTTGTCAGAAACATAACATATATGCGGGTTGTATATATTGGACTCAAACATGCACGATTGCCGGTATGGTCCTTTAAACCCTTGTCCTCAAAACTATGGTAATGAACTATGAAAACAATAACATGCATGTATGTTTCTCTTCCTTTATTACACAAGTGTCAACTTCAAAGAAACAGGTTGTCACAACTCAGTCTAGACATGCCTAATGCCCACGTAGACATGCTCTAAAGCCTCTACTGCTGAATTTGCTGACATCTTTTACAACGACACATGCCCCAATTAAAATAATAGCAGGTTTACGTAAAAAACATTTTTTTCTCAGTCAAAACCAATTTCCCTGTTAAATGTCAGTGTCTGTGCAGCAGCCTCGTATGACCCAACGGTTAAAGCAAAAGGCCAAGGCAGACAATGTGGAAATTAACAGGTGCATTTGAGTGATTCATGACCAGACAACAGCTCCACATTTCCTGTTTGCTTTTCTGTCTTAGCAGGCAGTAATCTTTTGGAACTGGAATCAGACACAAAGGGAGAAAGCAAAGCTGCGAAACTGCCAGAGACAGGATGCACACAGTGATCATAACAGGTTATGACCTCACCTTTTTGTGAGAAGAGCAATTTATGTTTCTCAAATATTACTGTGGAGAAAGAGTGCTACCAGTGTCCTTCAAACTAAACAGGCATTAATCATTTGAAGTCCACCCAGAATAATAAAGATGTAGCTGCTGTGAACCCGCTGAAAAATTTGAGCAGATGACAAGAAAGCTGATGAGCTCAGTCACAGCTCATGGAATTACACAACAACTGAAGTGGCTAAGGGCGCCATCAATACACAGAGTTTTGAGAAGAAGGTTAACATCCCTCATCATCCTCAGTTTCTGTGCTTTGGATGACGAAGCTGGATGGGAAACACTATAACAAAACCTAATCTGGACCTCGGTGTTAAACTAGGTTTATACTTCATGCTTGCTACACATGATTATGCCTGCATGTATGTCATGAGTGGAATTGTTTACATACTCGCTTCCGTAGTTAGCATCAATCTGGCGGGTGAAAAGCTATATCCACCAGGGGGCGATGTGAAAGCCGAGTTCAGCTCACATCTGATGTGAATCAACCTCATATTCCAGTATGAGTTGATTCGTGATTATAACTGTGGATGAAATAGTGGACAGGGGTCGTGTTTATGGTATCGCTCATTTGTTGCACCTTGGCGGAGATTAGCATTATCTCTACTTTGTACAGTAACTTAGCCCCTAAAAGAGGCTGACTATTGAAATACTTAAATTCCGACTCAAAACCACCTATTCTCGTCACATTTTGAATGAGTATAACCCTCCATCCAACAGGAGGTAGACATGGTCTCTGTGGTGTGGGATAGTGAAAAGCCTGCCTATGTCTATGCTAGGTTTAGTTAGCCTTAGCTCAGCCTATGTCTATGCTAGGTTTAGTTAGCTTTTGCTCAGCCTATGTCTATGCTAGGTTTAGTTAGCCATAGCTCAGCCTATGTCTATGCTAGGTTTAGTTAGCCTTTTTGCTCAGCCTATGTCTCTGTGCTAGGTTTAGTTAGCTGTAGCTCAGCCTATGTCTATGCTAGTTTAGTTAGCCTTAGCTCAGCCTATCTCTATGCTAGGTTTAGTTAGCCTTAGCTCAGCCTATGTCTATGCTAGGTTTAGTTAGCTTTAGTTCAGCCTATAGCTATGCTAGGTTTAGCGAGCCTTAGCTCAGCCTATGTCTATGCTAGGTTTAGTTAGCTGTAGCTCAGCCTATGTCTATGCTAGGTTTAGTTAGCCTTAGCTCAGCCTCTGTCTATGCTAGGTTTAGTTAGCCTTAGCTCAGCCTATGTCTGTGCTAGGTCAGCAGTGTGAGTGTAGCAGGTGGATGGGGCTCACTGTTTATCTGTCAGGCTTTTTCCATTCTCACATGANCAGTGTGAGTGTAGCAGGTGGATGGGGCTCACTGTTTATCTGTCAGGCTTTTTCCATTCTCACATGATTTTTGCTAATTGCCGTTCCCCATACGCATCTTGCTAATTCACTTCTCTCTCTTTCTCTCTCTTTTTTGGATATATGGACCCTCTTCACAGCAGAAGTCCATCCAAGTGGCTGCCAGCCCTGCTCCCCCACTCTATGTGACTCATATTGTAGTCATAACATTGATTTCATACTGACTAACTGACACTGAATCATTGATTATTTGCTGTTCATATTATTCTGTAATATTTCCTTGTTTTTGATATTTGTAATTTACCTGTTTCTACACCTGCGGCTCCTATTGCCCGGTCATTTGAGGAGAGGGAATCTCTCCTTGAATAACCTTTCCTGTGGTTTCTCCCATTTTCCTTATACAGTAAGGTTTTTAGGGAGTTTTTCTTTGTCTTCTTAGAGAGCTTGGGCTGGGTTGGTAACTGCTAATGTGTGGGTCTGTAAAGCCCTTTGAGATGTTGTATGTGATCCTGGGCTACAAATAAACTTGACTTGACTACAGGTTAGTAACCTTGACATTCTTTAGCTACAAAAGCATTTGCAACATGAATACATCTACAGCATTTACCATAGTATCCCTAAGGGAAATCTATGTCAGTGTATCAGTGTCTGGAAAAACGTTAAAGTTGTGTGCACCCCTAAATATAAAATCCTTGGTGGAGGTATGCGATCTCAGTGTGCCTTCTCGGTCCTTCCATATTATTTATATACCGTAGTTATTGTCTGTCTGTCCATCCATCCATCCATCCATCAATTATTCTCTATTATATTATAGAGGGAAATGGTTTTTACTTGGGTCAGCTGTAGAACATCAACCTTAGAGTCAGTATGGATTTCCATTTGCTCAGTTCCTACAACATAATCACATTCATTTTGAGGAAACTAATGACTGTTAACCCACATCACCATCACCAGTACTTTATTCTGAGCCACTGGGTCATTTGGGAGGGTTAAGGCAAACGTCAGCGCAAACAGAGCCGAAGCTTTTAGAGTTTCCCTCACTTGCAACATGTTTATTCCTCTTCAGTAAAGTGAAATTGAAAGCAAATGCTGATGAAACGATGCCAGGTACATTCACAGGAAGTGGTCAAGTATAAACAGGGGGCAACAGAGACTCAAAACAATGGTTTTAAATGGTCTCCATCACTACATGAAATAGAAGCTATTAATTACCTTCTCAACCAAAACACTTGCTTATTTATGGTAATTATCCTGAGATATAACCACCCATACAAATCTGTAACACACTTTCCTATCTTATTTTCACAGCCTTTAATCCAATTTCCTTTGCTTGGCGATCTTTCCCTTTGCCAGCGAGTCCGCATCACAGCTCTCATTCCTGACTTTCTCAGTGGGAAGCTGCCTTTTAGTAAATGGATTTTAAATTAGCCTGGACGTTATGAATGTGAAGTCTGTTTCTGTGAATTTTGTTGCTAATGGTAATTGGGTTCAGCTCTTTAAAATGGGATGGAGAGACGAGGGTCAATGGTGCATTATAGGGGACCCTTTGATTAGAAACCCAAGAGCAAGTGCAAAATCACTTTGCTGAAATTATATGAACAAAACACTCAAGTCATTTCCTTCTTCTTATAAAGACATAATTCTGTCATTTGGAGAAGTTTAAATTATATCCATAATAATTGCCTTGATAGCATATATATGTATATATCTATATGTATGTATATCTATATATATATATGTATGTATGTATATATATATATATATATGTATGTATGTATGTATATATATATATATAGATAGATATCTATATATATATACACACATAGATAGATATATACATATATATGTATGTGACCTTTGAAGTCTTTAGTGCAGGTACAGATACATTAAAGTGAAAAAAAGGATAAATCAAAAAAAAAAAAAGNAAAAAAAAAAAAAAGTGAATAAATGTTCTGTTAGCTATTCATAAAACCAAGTTGTCATTTTGCCTCAGTGCCACTTATGTTTCTCTTCTTTCAAAGAGTAATTTGGTTTTTGAGTTCCCGAATCATTTTGCCATTGAATGTTTTGGGTTTTCTCAGGGTAAAATGTGATTTTTATGTTCAGATTTACAGATCGCATATCTTAGACATGCTTCACTGAAAAACCTTCTCATTTTAGCAAGTCATATAAAATTTAACTCTTGTTTGTTTAGCCGGCTTATTCAACCTCATGATGAATGCCTTGAAACTGTTAAAAGAATGCAGATTTCTCACCACTTGAAAAAACAAACTGTACATAAATAGTCAAAAATTAATCACATTTTGGATTTCTGTGAAGGTTATGTCATATGATAAATTTGATAAATAAATGGCCTGTTTTAATATGTTTCCTTAGAAAATGGATAAAAGCACAGATTCTCTCTCTCTCTCTCTCTCTCTCTCTCTCTCACACACACGCGCGCACACACATCATCACCCTGAGCGATCATGGACCTTGTATATGTAGTCACACTGTAAAAACCTTACAGAAATTATCAGCCATCGAGCGCGTAACATCTCGATAACATTCTCAGCCATTAACATTTTCCCATTCAGAGAGCCTGTCAAAGCTCATTAGACTTGTGTTGAAGACCTGAGAGCATCGGGGGAGGTACCTGGTGTCTGGTGTCAGACCTGTCAAGTCAAACCAACCCCCCATCCACTTCCAATCTCAAAGCCCGGCCTTAATAAATGCAGACAACCTGAGCCTCAAGTGCTCAACTCAATGGAGCATGGCAAGGTCAACATGCAGGCAGCTACTTCCAGTTACAAACTGGAGGAAGTGGTTTATGAGCAACTGGGTGACGGGGGGTGGAGAAAACAGAGCAGGCTCCACTTCCCCGATATGTATGGGGTCGTAGTGCAGCGATATGATGAGGTTGGTTGAGAGGTGTGTTATTCGAACACTAAGGGGTATTTTCAAGGCTGTATTGTACTTGATTATTGATAATTTATTCTTTCTTTTGACTCCAAAAGAAAGAATAAATCAAACCAAAATACTATACACATACATATGTCGATTACATTTAGAAATTAAAAGCTGCACAATATTTTCTTAATAAACTTAACCAAAGTAAGCAAATCTTTAACATTTCTTGTGCCCATCAACTTTTTAAACTTTTCAAAAGTAGGACCGACTATAATATCTTTTAATTAATTTAATCCCATCCTCGTCAAAAACAGAACAAATAAGTACATAGTGAAGCTACGACAAATTCATAGAAATATATGCAAACACATTTAAACATCCGCTTATCTGGAATAGCGGATGATAATGGATGGATGGATGGATGGATGGCATTTTAAACAGAGCTTTGTGTGTGCATGTTGCCCATTTGTTTTGGAATTTCCAGCTCCTGCGGCTCTGTCCGTAAAAGGTTTTTGATCTGGAGAAATAAAAGCTCTGAAATGTAGCTGCATGTGCTTCCTTTTGCATGTATAGATATGCATGTGCAACAACAGCGAAATTACATCAGTATGTAGACATATAGGTGGCATGTGTGTATGTGTGTGTGTGTGCATCTGTGTGAGCAATTCTGAGACCCTGGCCTCTTTTCCCTCTGTCATCTCTGTCTGCATGGCATGTTCCATGGGCAAGGTCTCAAACTGTCAATTACTAGGAGAGGTGGTGAAAGGCAGTCGGACGCTCCTTTCTTTCACTCCAACATCTTTGTTTCCCCAGTCGAAGCTGATGAATAGTCTGGAATACGCACTGTGATACCGCAGAGCACCCTGCCCCAAGGCAGGGGTATTATCATTCATGCTGCCATCAGCCTGGATTTGTAGCCTGGAATATGTAAAATAGAGATTGTGGTGTGTGTGGAGGATGACAGTAATGCTTCTTACAGCGACAGAGGCCTGTGTAGTCATTTTTGAGCTACATATGGAAAAACACGCAATAGCACATTGGAACGTCTCATCATTTCGGCTTTTTTGCCGCACAAACAGAACAATACGCGCAGCATTGTGTGCCTTGACAAAAGATGAAAGGTGTTTCTTTGCGCTCAGAGGAAGCACACAAGGCCGCGGTATCAATAGCACACTATAATAGGCAGGGCTCTATTTTCTTAGCGCTTGGACACCTCGAGTCTCTCATGCAAATTGGCAATCACCACAGCCAACGCTTGCATGCAGAAAGGATGGGCGTACCTGTTTACTATCCGAGTTTATTTGTCATAAAATGAAATGTTTGTCACAGGGAGTCAAACGGAGGGGTTGCTGAAATGTTTGCAAGCGGATATGAGCGAAATGGGATTCATACGATATCTAGTGGGATCGCTTTTGAGGCCTGACAAGTTCTTGTATGTAGGTTACCCAGAATAGTTCCACAGTCATTCCTATCCAGCAGCTCAATCAGACAAGTATGAATACATCAGCCATATGGATTTCCTGTGTGCTGTAAGTGGAGGAGGAGGCCTTCTTCCATATGCTTACCCTGATAAATAATTTCTCTATAGTTGTAAGAACTGCTGCAAAACTAGGACAGTCCCATGGCTGCCGCTATCAGTATAACATCTGAATACGCAAAGCAGCTCGTGAACTCTTCTCTCGTCAGAACTTGTTGTTTTGTATGAAATATTTATCCGCTTTTGTTTATTTGGGACTTTCAATGCAGGCAGACTGAAATGGAGAGAAAGAAGAAGGATAGTGAATGAGGACAAGTGAGCCAGAGAGAGAGAAAGAAAGGACGAGAGACAGAGAGATGATAAGCATGCTGAGTGTGGACCGTGGGATGACCGTGGGAATGGCAGCTGTGGCAGCAGAATAAATTTAAAATGCTGATCTGAGTTAATAAATAACTTTGTGAACCAGAGCACCTGGCTCAGTCTCCAGTGTGATCAGGTGTCATGACAGCCTGCGCTGATTATTCACTAAGCTTAAATAAATAAAGGTCACATTTATACACATTAGTTTGCTTCCATGCTTGTCAGCCGCCGTTTGTGGCAGGCAGAGATTGAAGGATTCATTGTTTGGACACAATGACGACCAGTGCTAATTGAAAAAGTCCTGTTCTAACTGAATTTATGCCATTTAATGCCATGTCTTGTGCCACAAATGGACTCGAACAAGAAGAGGATATGGAAGAAAACATAACTAAGAGTCAATTGAGAGTATAAGAGATAAAAATAATTTTTCTTGTTTTTCTTTATGACTTAATTTTAAAAGTATGAAACATGTTTTAGCAGCGCAAGAATCTAACTATAAAGACAGAATCTCTGTCTGTGGTACCAACATCTCTAGAAACCGGCACTGTATGAAGTTGAAATTCGGCAGGTTTATTTCTCAGGACCCAAGGAAGTGCAGTATCGTGAAGTTGTTTGGATGAGCGGTTCTTGAATGGAGCTGTGCCGGTAAAAAGTAGTCCGCATGGCAGGATACGCTCTGGGCGCGGCAGCATATGCTCCAGTCCAGTGCCACGGTCTCAACCCAATCCTGTACAGCAAACAAAGCTAGCTCACAAAGACATGCAGAACAAAATTATGGTAGGCTGTGGTGCACACCATAAAGTCCGGCACATTCCGAACAGGCAGGTTTTGAACAGGCACTGCAGTAGTGGTAACAAATGCATTGATTTACGTGGCTCTGCTTTTCATACAGATGCTAGAGCCCCTTTCACACATACACTCTAGTCAGGAAAGGTGCCTGCTATTAGCTGGGACAGCGGTGTGTGAGAACACGTATGTAGCAGAATTCAGGAAAAGTTGTAACTGCAGTTTTCCTCCTAAGCCCCTATAATATTCCTGGTTAGATTTGGGGGGGAGGGGGGGCACATTTCAGAAACGAGTGACTGGGAGCATCAATGAAGTATTTGTCCTGCGACTCACTCGTGACAATAATAAGCCTGTTGGCAACATGCTGGATTTCCAAATCTGCTGCATGTTAATCAAAATAATGTCTGGAAACTGGAGCGATTCAGAGATCATGGAGCTTTTGTCCACAGAGCAGAGGATAAAATAATTCATCAAGTTAAAGGAACAGTAAGAGATTCAGTGGTTTACGACCAAATATAGTGTACACAGTGCATCACGTTCTGCCTTCTTCTTCTTCTACTTCATTCTACACACACTACTTCCGGTTTGGTGGGATGATCACACCCCCTACCTGACTGGGTAGGGGATTTTGATAGCCAGTTGTTGTGGCTATTGTCCTGCATTTGAATGCAAGTGTGAAAGCAGAACTCAAGGAACATTCCCCAAACCAGGTAGTCCTGCATTATTCTGGTATAAATGTGTTAAAGGGGCTTTGATGATACAATGACTTTCTCCTAATCACAATGCATGGGAAATTAGATCTATGCATAATTCCATAAGAAAAATCTGGGTTAGGCATTAACTGTGTAAATATTACCCCAAGTCACAATTAAACATTCCCCTCCCTACCCCCAGCATCTCCCTTTATGCCTCCTCGTGCTTCAGATTTGTCTCATTTCAGTTTGGCTCTCTCTTTTCTGCCTGCTTTCACTCACATTTTACAGTATACTCTGTCACTTTCCTCAGGGTTTGACTTCTGCCATACCCCTGCTGTGAAGGATAAAAGCCAGGGACCTCCCTATCATTAAACTCATTTACTAAAACAATGGGGAGCACTAATGAGAATTTCTTAATTAATATTCTAATTATTTTTATAATTGCCTCTGCCATGCGATTACACGGAGGGCCAATCCTAAATTCTGCAACAGTTAAAGATTGGCGATAACTAAAGTTCATACCTCTGGTGTAGTTCTTACCATGTGAAGCTATCAGCGGTTATTAGAAAGTCCTTTGATGATAAATAATGCCCTCACAAGTCATTTAGCTTAAGTCTATTTCATGTTCTACTTCACTGTACACGTTACGGTGCCTGAGGTCATGTATTACAGTAAGTTCATAGGGAAGCTTAAAGGCACTGATTTTGTTTTCATGTATTTATTCAATACATAAGCTCTTTAGGAAGTTTTTGAATTTTTAACAAACACTCAGCCCTAAATGGTCAATTTCCAGTACTGTCACTTAACAAAGCAGAATTGCATTTGACCTTTACTGATTTCCCTCTGTGAACACTTGCTAAAAATTTCTAATTTCTAAATTTCTGCTTTAAAGATCTCAAACTTGTGACCATGCTGTATGTGTCTTGTAGCCACGATTTTCATATCTCCTTCCTGCACATTAATAAGTCGTGACTAAGGGATATTATCTCGTTTGCATACAGTAGTAACTCATGCCATGCCTTTTTTTTTCACAAATGTCACCACCTGGGCTCCGTACAAACCTGCAAAGAGTACTCTAAAGTAATTTGAATTGATGTCATTTTACCTCGAACAATTAGCTCATAACAGCATCCCAATTTGCCGATATGGGTATCGTGTTACGTTTCTCCAGTATGTTCCTGACTTGGTTAGGATTGAATTCTAAACATAGATTTTTCCTCCTAGAAATTAACCAGACTGTAAAAGCCAAGATGGGAACAGACCCATGGACCCCTGCGGGCATTCAGTATCGGGTGTCGCTGAGTTTTAATGGCCCGGTACATCACCGAGCTCTGACAGCGGTTGGATGGCCTGGCAGCATTTGGTCCCCTCTAGAGAATGTGCTGTTTTATTGGCCTCCTCAATGTTGAGCTGTCCCTTGTGCCCATATAATACAGCAGCTACTGGCAAAGAGAGGAAAGGCCCCCGCCCTGATTAATCGGCAGTGTATGTTTCTCAATGCTAGCTTATCCTCGTGTTCCATATTTTCTAATGGTAATAGGCGTGGCCATTTAGGAGACCACTGAGGGAGCCATCACTCAGGATGTCACTCAGGATGGCTGAAATGAGCCCGGGCTCGTAGCTTTATCAAGAGAATCCTGTCCATGGGAGAGCATGCCTTGGAAGAGAGGAGTTTCTGTTTGTAGGTATGAGCGTCTGTGTTCGTGTTGTATTTCACAAACGCATGTGAAAATGGTCCGTTTATAAAAGACCAAGTCTCTTTCTTTGGAAAAACCCAAGTGGTGTTTGGTGCCTCGCACCAGGTAGCAGTGAAGTCATTCTGACAACAGCGTGAGTCACACGTTAGATCTGCGGAACCATTCAAAGCGTTTGACTCCCTGTGGACGAGCATTATGGGAAACGGACATGGGGGCAAAAAGAGACAGGCCATGGTGAGAAGCAGTTTTTCATTACGTTATAAATTCGGAGTCCAGCAGCTCCAGTGTCTCAAGGCAACACCCAGATTCAACATGGCACTTCATAATCATCTCTTCACTATTACTGTGATGGTTCAGATGCTGCACTTACCTAAATAATAATAATTAATAAATCGTTAATAATTTGGAGACAGACTTTTATGAATGTACCAGCAAATCCAGTAACTGTTTTATTAAAAGCGGCCAAATTCAGTGTCAACTGATACAATTATTCCCTATAAGGCATGCAGACAATGGTGATCTAGGCCCAATTTTAACTCCGATTTGGAAGTCGCAGACTAATTTCTGCCTGATCAGATGTGAGGCAGACAGACTGAATGACTGACAAAGACTGAGGGAGGTGAATGACAGAAAACTAGCAGAGACCGGGGGTTTGCACCAATAAAATTATCAAAATTAAGCTGCGAAAAAGGGCAAGTTTGACATGTCAGTGGCATAAAGGCCAAAGGCATTCATATAGGTAGTAGAACGTGCTGTATTTTTATCCATCTACTCATCAGTAGCAACAGAGTCAACAGAATTCCAAAAACATTGGGTTCATCCAAGCAGAAAAAAGGGTCCAAACACTTTGTTGCTTTGGCCAGCGGTGATACAGAGGCGTGCTTTGTGAGAGGTTATCAGCAAGAGCAGAGACGGTCGCTTTCAAGTCCTGCTCGGCATCCAGGAGAGCAGAGGGAGAGAAGACGTGTGGCCGATGGATATCTCTAAATTATATCCAGGAGACGGCAGCATCTGAGCTGCCATGATGAATGTTCGAACATTGCTGTTCAGCGGCAAAACATATGGAACGGATGAGAAATGCCAACGAATCAGAGCAGCGACAAGAAACATACGTGAACCTTAAAAACGCAGAAAAATGAACAATACCAGAAGCATCTCAACATAAAGCCAAAAAGAAACGGTACAATTTAAGTAATGTTGTAAATATCTTTTCTCATTTGAATGGCAAAACCTGGAGGGGGGGGGGTACTT
>VXCM01002185.1:0-106221 GCA_014773175.1 Lucifuga dentata | reverse complement strand
CCATTTTACATGTTTGAGCCTAATATATTCAATTTTCATACATGTTAAGTTACTGACAATCATTTCCCAAAGCATACTAATGGAACGGTGAATTAAAAATGTTTTTCCTACCTTCCAGACTGCCATTGGTTTCAGTTCATTCTGGTACGCTATTAAAATCAACTTGTTGATACTTGAAATGTTCTTGGGATAGGTAATCCATCATCGCGAACAAGATGTGTATTCAAAGTTTTTTTGTTTTTTTTTTTAAGTTTTGTAATTTTAGTGTTTAAGTGCAATAAAAAGCGTGGAGTGAATGTATGTCTCCACCAGGGAATATAGTCCCAAAAGAAGACTGTTTATCTAAAAATTTAAACGACTGTGGCTTCATAAAGCTGCATAACTATTAGCAGGCAAAACATGATTTTTTAAGGTGGGTGTATTGCTTGAATATTTGATTTTGAAAGATTAAGAGATTTTGCAAAATATCAGTAAAGCTGAAATATGGTTTTATCCTTTGGGAAATGATTGTCAGTAACGTAACATGTATGAAAATTGAATATATTAGGTTCAAACATGCAAAATTGCAACAGTATGGTCCTTTAAGTGAAATTTTCTCTAGAAAATTTTTCATTCTTGAAAAAAAAAAAATCCAATCTGAAAGAATTGATCAAAAAAGTCTAAAATAAATTCTAAAAAAAAAGTTGTCAATTTTCTACTTGATTCTAGAATATTCTGGAAAATTAAGAAAGTCTCCAAAAATCAGAAAACAATGTTTTAGTGCGGCGTTCAACTGCAGAGGGTTATCCTTAATTGGAGATTTGACATTTCAGGAAAGTAATTGGAATTTTACTTTATTCGTTTGCTCCTCCTTCCATTCCTGCTCCTACCTCATCTCTCTTTCTTTTTATCACCCACAGTTTTTTTTTTTTTTTTTTTTGGGGGTGATTGCTTTTGCCTGCTATCTCTGGGCAGCAGTTCTGTTTGCGCGCTGCCTCCGTATGTCAAAGAAAGAGCAGCCTGTTAATTTTATGATCTGTCACACGCTGCCTTTCTGCAGTGGCTGGTGGGCGACTTGGTGTGAACTTCCTTATCACTCCGCTCACTCCTGTCCACCCCGGCCAGACCAGAGGCACATCACACATTTGGGAGACAAGAATGAATTGTCTCCACACAGTCATGAATAGGTCACCTCAGTGGATCTATTTGTGGACCTTATTTTGACTTTCAATCTACTTCAAACCAGGTTTAAAGGCAAAACTAACTGAATCTGTTAATGGCAATCGCAGCCAATTAGGCTGAAAGTGCAACATGAAGTGAGAGATTCACGTCAACTTTAGTTATTAGATTTCACACAACTATTCATTTGTAGGGAGGTGGTGTTTAAAATTCAGTCGCGTCGTAATTCAGTGTAATAATGGCGCAAGAAACAATTCAGAGAATGTAATGTCCTCTTGACAGCGGTGATATCCTGTTGAGCATCTTCATTCACTCAGGCCAGTTTAGCTTGTGAGTTTAGAGAGTGTTGGGCTTTCAAAACAAGCTTTCATCAAAAGGAGAAATGAGAAAATGATCTATGAGACACTTCCTCAGTCACCAAGCCGCCTGGGAAATGTTTCATAAAGCTGAGGAACTCTCTCTCTCTCTCTCTCTCTCTCTCTCTCTCTCTCTCTCTCTCTCTCTCTCTCTCTTTCTTGTGTCTGCTGTGTCTGAGTTCATTCAACAGGAGCTGATAGCAGAAATTATGATGGAAAAACCCCAAAATAATGTTTACATTGAGAGCATTAACAGGCCTTTATATGTCTAAAGCCAAGGAGCCAGATACCGGAGAAGATAAGTAAATTGTGCACTCCAGAGTCAACAGAAAAGCCTTCCCAAAACCTAAAACATGTTTATTGGAAACTTATTGCAGTGTTTGTCTTGTGCACCCTTGAATCATTATCTGCTGAAATCTACTGTAGCTTTTACACATAGATTTATTTACGTAAGGATATCCTCTTACATCAGCCCAGGACTAGAAATTTAAGATCCTTATAAATCTAAAAACATGGCCCACATAAGCAACCCGAGCCTTGTATGGATGAATTAGTAATCTTCTAATCAAATCTGTAATCTTAAGCAAAGACACTGTATACATGTGTCTCCGCTTGACAAACACAGAGCAGGTGGGCCACTTTGCTATGAAAATCTGAAACCTGTCTGGCAAATCTGTGCAAACCACAGACATTATGGTGGGCTTTGTCTCAGAGAAAAACACAGTGTACAGAGCAGCGACTTCAAAGCCAATGTGTATACGTGGAAAAAACATTCTTCACTTAAATAGCAGCAGATGAACGGGGACGTGCTCAGCAGAGCAGGAAGATCTCTGCTGAATGTTAAGAAAGTGAATGAATTGTGGCTACAAAATGTAAAGCAACGACATGGAAATCTGATTCCCTTCTCCTCATTACTGAATGGTCTCTGGAAATGAATAATTGTATTCCTCTTGAAAAGATTACATATAACCCTTGAAAAAGATATAACATCTTTCTGAAAATTTGGCAGCTTTATTTATGCTACAGGCCAGAAATTTGAGGCCAACCTCAGATTAAAAAAAAAAAATCTTCAGTACACTTGTTTGGTTTACAATTTATTGCACAGGAAATGGCAAAAAAATATATAAAATAAATGTAAGTAATTAATTTTCAAGAAGAATTTGTCAACACGAGCACATTATGTAGCTACTTTGGCTACAGAAATGATTTTTAATGAAGGCATCAGTCTGTATTAGTGCAGCACTCCAGTTGTGTGTGTGTGTGTGTGTGTGTGNGGGGGGGGGGGGGCGTCAGTATTTGGGAGAGAGAGATCTGGAGACTCGGTCCAAGTTAAAGGAATTATGAAGAAAGAGAATCACCATTCCATCCTTCAAAGACATGGGATTCCATCCGAATTCCATTCTACAACAGGACAACGATCCAAAACATTCATCAAAATGATGCCAAAATTACATCCACTCAAAAGAGAAGCAAAAGGTTTTAGAATTCTGACTTGGTCAGAGGAGGTTACTTTGACAAAACCAAAGTCTGAGCCTGAAACAACTTCAAAGTGCTTTGATGTTGACAAATTCTTCTTGAAAACTATTTAGTTACAGTTATTTTATATATTTTTGTCATTTCCTGTGCAATAAATAGTAAAACAGTGTATTGATGTTTTTTTTGTTTTTGGTTTTTTTTTTGTTTTGTTTTGTTTTTTTTTAACCTGGGGGTGGCCTCAAACTTCTGGACTGTAATGTAGATTATATAGGTACATCATTAATAGAGACACATAGAGATATTATCATCTTTGTTTGCCAGAAGGCCTCTTTAAAGGATTTAACACATTTCTTTTTCATGCACTGAANCCCCCCTTTTTTTTTATTTTGCTTTTTCTTTTTTGTACCTGGGTTTATAAGGGAATGACTGGGAATTGGAGTCACACCTGTGTTTCTTATTACGTATTTATATTCTGTAATTCGTTGAAAAACTTAAAAATAAAATATACTAAAGGAAAAAAAAGCGGTTGAATGCCAGGTCACTGGAAGCAGATTTTCTGGGTGCAATGGGGTAAACGGTGAGCATAGCATGTTTATCCGTGATGCGTTTGTGGTACAGGATGACGCCACGTAGAGAATCAGATCGGAGCCTAATAATGACTGCAAAGTAGAGGGAGCCGAGGGATTTAGGGTTGTGATGTATTTGGCCACGAGCTTTCCGAGATGACTGAGTCGCAGTCGCCAAGACAACATCAGAATCCCCATGTGCCAGAAAGCATTCCTTCTCCCTCCCACTCTCATTGACTTCTAATAGGAGATGGGGAGGAAAAGGTGAACGATGGAAGGAGAGATGGAAGAAGAAAGATGAGAGCTCTCCCACCCATTTCAGAATTGTTTCCACATACTGGGCTTTCAGTGGGAGGACGAGGCCATTACAGTACATTGCCAAGTGTTTTGTTTGGATCCATTATTGCATCTCAGTTTTCCTAAAACAGATTAATTGTCAAGGAGCAGCGGAATATGAATAGAAAGAGTTCAGTCCAAACACAATTGGATTCTTTTAAGGTTTTCATCAAGCTTTATTCTACTCCACGTGAATTATATTTAAAAAAAAAAAAAAGAGTTTTTCAGCCACATTGTAGTATTGACTTGACATCTCCACTGCTTTCCAAACCTTAGATATGTGCAAACGCTTTCACATTTTCAATGACAGCGGATAAGATTTTAAAACAAGAAGCCATCATGTTGAAATCAGCCAGCCAGGGAAAAACATGACAGGAAGGGTTCTCACCTTGGTGGACTTGTCCTTCCAAGGATCTCTCCTGTCGTAGGTGGTGGGTATGTTGATTAGATAGATCAGCTATTCACCAGTGGTCTGTGGCTCACTGGTGAGCCTAAGAGCGCCACCTAGTGGGCCACCAAATGGTCTTGTGACATGATTTTTTAAAATGGTAATTAACTAAGGTCTGAGGGATTTTTCAGCTTTTTTTGTTTTGATGTTTTACCATCTTAAATAAATGGTAAAACAGTGTTCAAAACATGTAAATTATCCCTCGATAACATCTCTAATCGCTCCTTCTCTCAGCTGCAGCAGTTTGTGTGAGACAACGTGAGTAAGGAAAGCATGAACGTGATTGGCAGGGGTGGGAAGGATTTTTAAAAAGCAGCTTGCTGATAGGTCGAGAGACCTGTCACTCGAGAGTCAAGTCCCCTTTTCCAGGTTTGTTTTTAATGTCACAGAGCAGCGAGATTAGGCAGAAAATTTAAGTTAATGTCACACACACAGATTTTTATATTTGTAATATATCAGCAGCTCGAGAGTACATGCAGTGCGCGCAATGATAGGAAGGGAAAAGTAAAACAGATCAGTACTGCGATGGGAGACTCCAGATGATTAACAAAACTACATTTTAATTTAATTTATTACTATTAATAAATTAAAACTAATTAGGCAAGATTTTAATGACGAGTGACTTTTCAAATAACTGAACCTGAAATAAGCTGTTTCAAACATGATTTGACATCCTGTAATCACAAACATTTCAGTCTGACATCAGGTAGAGATGAATGGATTTTGCCACTGTTAGCAGTTTACAATTACATGCAATAAACAATTTTTGACTAGAAAATATGATGGAGATAATTCTACAACTGCAAAAGCATCGATGCGTGTGGTGAAGAAATATGACTCTGAATATATAATATATTAGATTCCCTGTGGCAGGTAGTGATGCTGAGCCAAAAGCACAATATGTGAATGTGGTGAAGTCCTAAAAAATTAATAAAATAAATCCATCAAAGCTTCAGACGCTTATTAGCGGCAAAGCACCTCACTGAGTGCGAGCAGAATATATATTCTGTTTATTGCAATTGACAGTGGAAACACATGGAGTAATATTTTACATTTATTTAGGAAGGTGGTCCTTGGAAATCTTGTGATAATCTCAAGTGGGCCTTGAGTTGCAAAAGGTTAAGAACCCCTGAGAGAGAGAGAGAGAGGGAGAGAGAGAGAGAGAGAGAGAGATTTTGGACACAGAGGAGGGTTCATAGAATACTATAAAAGAAAAATATACCCTAAAAAAAGAAAAAAAATCAATACATACAGTGATTAAAACCCCATTAATCAGTAACTGTATTCATATACAAACTGGAGCACCAATGGCTCCACAGTTTTTGATTACACTATTCCCACTTCCCAATGCATCCTCTGACACAGGACCAAGCGGGAATGCGCGAGCATTTGGCAGAGTTTTTCATCTCTGGCACTTGCTTCACCTCCAGACTGGGGGAGGTCCACCTCAGAGACCAGACGGGAAAAATACGGCAGACAAGTTTAGCAGAAATTCTATATTTGTGACTCTCTGTAGGATTCGTGCTGAGAATATGAAAGGCACCTGCTCCACAGTATTTGTTTTCCTCTCTCTCTCTCCTTCCTTTCATCTGCAAAATCATAGTGCAAAACATTCAAACAGAGAATAATTCTGGTTGATCAGCTTGAATATACTTGACTGTTATGAATGTACAATGAGTGGAGTGCGCCCCATTAGATGTTTTTTAATTAGTTGCTGCGTGAACACAAGCATTGTGATGATGGAGGTTTTGTCTTATTAGCATCTACAGACTAAACATAGCCTTCATGAGTAATACACAGGTGCTATGCCGTTGGGGGTGGCAATAGAGGTTCTTATTATCCCATTACGCCCATGTTGCACTTTTCCTAGGTCGAAGTAAACAATTAGCATCATTACAATGCAGGCTCACGTTATTGCCTTAATTAGGACTCCAGCCACAGTGGCGAACCATCAGTGGATTGAGCACAAAATCCCACAACAGGTTTCCTCAGAGTAACTTGACCATCAACAACGAGAGACTGGGTAAAGAGTGGAAACAGAAATTTAAAGGACCATACCGGCGATCATGCATGTTTGAGCCCAATATATACAATCCACATACATGTCATGCAACTTAATTGTCATCATGTTCCCTGTGATGGATCGCTTGATTCAAACCAACCAACCATAAAAATGAACAGTATGCTCCTTTAAGGTCTGAACTCTGACTTGGCCAAATGAATTTCCTTTTTTTTTCTTTTTTTAACCTGTTGCTGATTTACTATCAAGCTTCAGTTGTCAGACTGCTACTCTGACAATTAAAACATTTTGATGCAACTTGGTCTGCATTTTTCTGCTGTTGCTTGTAGCCATTTCTGGCCCTGAGGCAACAAGTCAGATCTGGTATGCTGTGCTGTTTTCCTTTTGGAGTTGGAGAGCTGTGCCTTTTCTTCTTCCAAACATAGTGTTGCACATTTCTGCCACAAAAGCGTGGTCTCAGAAGCCTTGTGGAACATTCTGGTGGTCTTTTTTCAAACTTGAGACATGCAGCAATGGTTTTTGGAGAGCGGTGGTTTCCTCCATCATATCCTTCCACAAACCCCATTGACAACGATGATTATTTTTACGATAGTTTCTTTTCTTTTTTTTTTGTGGNCCACAAACCCCATTGACAACGATGATTATTTTTACGATAGTTTCTTTTCTTTTTTTTTTGTGGTGGACACATTAATAATGATTCCAGAGAGCTCTAAATATTTCTGCAGGATTCTGTTTCATCTTCTTCGCCATTGCATGTTGTCTTTGCAGGACACACACTCTTACAGACAGTTATTACAATATTAAATTATCTCCATTTGTAGACAATTTATCTTATTGTGGATTAATAAGATCACACCCAGGATTTTATTATTTGATTTTGGATTTTACATGTAACAAAACACCTTTTTTTTTAAATACTCTTTTACCTGACTGTACAATTCTGTTTGCTGAGCGACAATTCAACATTTAACGATGTCATAACATATTGTTCTGCTCATATTCATACAAATGAATGTTTCACAGTAATGGCAGCATTGAATTCTGTTTTGAAGTTGGAAAAGGCATAGGAATTTCATTTGAATAACAAAAAAGGGTGGCTCTGCATCGCATACGCGGCTCTCTGTGAAATAAAGATATGGCCATCATACGTTTTTGTGAAGACAATGCTCGCGGCTATCATTCGCCAGCCTTTTGTTTTCCCCCTTTTTGAAGCGAGAGACGAGCGAGAATGAGTCTATTAATGCAGAACCTGTTTCTTTCAAATCAAAAGAAACACCCCCATCCAGTGTAATGACAACCTCTTCCCTCCTTGCCTCTGGTACTTTGCTTTTACTCATCACGGGAAAGGAGGTCAGGGAGGTTGGATTGTACAGTATGGCGTAGAGACTATATGCGAGTGTGTCAGCACTCCCATCCACTGACTTTTGCACTGTAAAGCCATGCATTACTTACTCACAATCCAGACCGTCAAATAACCATCGTGGATCATGATGAAAGCATGCATCATCAAAAAAGTCAAAAGAGTGGCAAGCTACTGACATAGACGAGGACAAGAGATGGTGTGGATTAAAGGACAATATCCGCAATTTTGCATGTTTGAGCCAAATATGTACAATTACTACTGGAGCGGTACATTTTTGAAATTTTTTTCCCTCTGCCTTCTTGACTGCCTTTGGTTTTAGTTCATTCCAGTATGTTATTAAAATCAACTTCTAGAGACTGGAAATGTGCTCAAGATATGTAATTTATCACAGCGAACACAATATCTATTACATTTTTTGATTGAAATTACATAAAGGACCATACCGACCATTTTGCATGTTTGAGCCTAATATATTCAATTTTCATACATGTAATGTTAATGACAATCATTTCNACCATTTTGCATGTTTGAGCCTAATATATTCAATTTTCATACATGTAATGTTAATGACAATCATTTCCCAAACAATACTACTGGAATGGTGAATTTAAAAATGTTTTTCCTACTTTCCAGACCGCCACTGGTTTCAGTTCATTCTGCTACGCTATTAAAATCAACTTGTTGATACTTGAAACATTCTTGAGATAGGTAATCCATCCTTGTGAACAACACGTATATTCATGTTTTTTTTTTTTTTTTTTTTTTTTTTTTTNGGAGTGAATGTATGTCTCCACCAGGGAATATAGTCCCAAAAGAAGACCTGTGTTTATCAAAAAATGTAAACGACCGTGACTTTATAAGGCTACATAACTATTAGCAAGTGAAATATCAATTTTTAAGGTGGGTGTATCACTTGAATATTTAATTTTGAAAGATTAAGAGATTTTGCAAAATATCAGAAAAACTGAAATACAGTTTTATCCTTTGGGAAATGATTGTCAGTAACATAACGTATGAAAATTGAATATATTAGGCTCAAACATGCAAAATGGTCAGTATGGTCCTTTAACCCATAGAATAGAATAGGTGAACTGAAAGAGTTTTTTTTTTTCTTGATTTTTTAATAGGAATGGTCTAAAATCCCTCCTCATTGAGGGGAAAGTCAGATAAAATACCTACAGGAAACTTCAACTTCAAGGTTCACATACTTTTATGAACTGGACTATGAATGATGAAAAGTCATGTTCAATAAAAGTACTGAGAATTATTTGTATTTGGGCAGTTTACTTTTCTGTTATTGTGACTTTGGTGACGCTTGGTGACCACATTTGATGAGTAATTAACACAGAAATCCACGAAGGCTTTTACTCTGCAAGTTGCAGTAGAAAATCTCTCTCTGTTGAATAATTGTGGCAGCTGAATACTTTGATTTAACTGCACCCTTAGCCCTTTAATTGTGGCGTTAGTCTTTGGAATGGGATGAAACAGATGAGCTCTGATGATAATCAGGCAGAAATTAGCAGTCGCAGGTGCTGAGCCCTCAAATGGAGGAACGAGGGCTAGCAGAGCTAACTGTATTGATTAACTGCTCGTACTTTGTGTCAGGGAATCAGCGTTCCGTGTTTGCCTGGAATTAGCCACATCTGCATCCACTCCTCCGCTCTGCAACATGGTCAACCAATCATCATCACAGCCATTCAGAGTTTGGGGAGAGGACTTTGATTGCTGCAGAGAGCTTGCTTTCTGTAAAGTTTGAATGTGTTTGGGATTAAATTTGTGTTTTTTGTGTCCTTCTTAAAAAAAAAAACACACACACTTCAGTGTCTTATAAACAGTCTTTTTTGATTTGTTTAGAAATCCATGGATCATTAAATTAAAGTGGTGCTCTACGACAAGATCAGTGCTTTTTCATTTTAATTTCTTTTTTTGGTGGGTATTTGGTGCTAAGTGCTTTCTGATGAGATGTTTGTGCATCTCTTCACTTGGATTTGTTTTATCAAGAGTTTCCATAGGAGGCGCTCCTTTGTTTCCTCTCCTCAGCCAAGTTCTTCCGTGTTTCCCGATTGTTGCTGACATTATGACCTTTGTGCCAAATCTATTGTAACTAGTAAAAAAAAATCTGGTACCATGACAATACTTGAAGCTTGACCTTATAAAATTCATACAAGCTGCCTCACCTCTTTACAGGAGAGACTTCCTGAGGAAAATGGAAATGAGGTGAAAGAACAGAGGGAAGCGAGAGAGAAAGAGAAATGAAGGACCACCCGAGACAAAGCCTTTGCTGATCTGGGAAAGGACAACAGAGATGTAATGAGGATCATGATAGACATCAGGCTGGAGTTATGTTACATCGGCTAGGAGAATGAGCAGGTAAGAGACAGAGAGGCCCAGGACAAAGACGGAGCATGAAATGACCAGAGATAAGTCGATCCTGTGGCTGTTCAGATTCCTTTCCCGTTTTCTCCTCACCTGAGAGATGCAGAGCAGCCCGACTGTGCTATTTTTTCACAATCGAGCATGCAGAGACGACAGTAGCAGACGGCGTAGTCGTGGGTATACCTGACAACAGCAGGTGAAACATGAGATCCCGCCACCTCCTCCATGTTCAAACAAGACATGGCTGCAAGGGAAGAGTCTCTACTCTGCAACAACTTCCCCTCTAGAACCTCTTTCTCATGTTTTCGGAGCGCCCGGCCCTTCTTATCTCCAATTGTCAAGATAGGCTTCTCCATATAGAGTAGGGAAAGAGAGCACAGAGGTCGGCTTTAATGCAGGAAGAAATGAGAGCCAAACAAGCTTAAGCCTCTGAAGGTCCTGTAAATGTGATTGTGACTTTCGTACGCCCAGAAATATTGAAGGACCACACCAGCGATTTTATATGTTTAAAGGACCATACCACCCATTTTGCGTGTTTGAGCCTAATATATTCAATTTTCATACACGTAACGTTACTGACAATTATTTCCCAAAGCATACTGCTGGAATGGTGAATTAAAAATGTTTTTCCTACCTTCCAGACCACCACTGGTTTCAGTTCATTCTGGTACGCTATTAAAATCAACTTGTTGATACTTGAAACGTTCTTGGGATAGGTAATCCATCATCATGAACAAGACGTATATTCAGGTTTTTTTCAACATTTTGTAATTTTAGTGTTTAAATGCAATAAAATGGAGTGAATGTATGTCTCCACCAGGAAATATAGTCCCAAAAGAAAACCTGCATTTATCGAAAAATTTAAATGACTGTGACTTCATAATTTTACGTAACTATTAGCAGGAGAAACATGGATTTTTAAGGTGGGTGTATCGCTTGAATATTTGATTTTGAAAGATTAAGAGATTTTGCAAAATATCAGGAAAGCTGAAATACAGTTTTAAACTTTGGGAAATGATTGCCAGTAACCTTACGTGTATGAAAATTAAATATATTAGGCTCAAACATGCAAAATGGATGGTATGGTCCTTTAAGCCCAACATATACAAAACATACATACAATGCATACACTTTACATTACTGTTTTTTCCTGTTTTTCCTGTTATTTTTCCAAATGCCCTAATCTTTCAAAATCAATTGTTTCACCTGTTAACACTTATACATGATTGTAGAAGGCAAGAGCATTTTAATTTCTTGGTTAAAGCCGTCTTCTCCTGGGACTATATTCCATGGCGGAGACATACATCGCCTTCCATGCAGCACCATGTTGAATGTTAAATAAAGTTACTTTGACAAAAAAACGTAATAGACAGTGTTTGCTGTGATAGATTATGTAACTCAAGCATGTTTCAAGNCTTTGACAAAAAAACGTAATAGACAGTGTTTGCTGTGATAGATTATGTAACTCAAGCATGTTTCAAGTCTCTACAAATTGATTTTAATAACACTGGAATTAACTGAAAACAATAGAAGTCTTGAAGATTGGGAAAAAAAATTCTAAATTTACTGGGAAATGGTTGTCAGTAACATAACATGTATGTGGGTAGTATACATTGGACTCAAACATGCAAAATCACCAGTATTGTCCTTTAGCAGCTTTTTTTTAATCAACTTGCTACCCATGCATGGTTCATTGCATGAGCAAAATTGACCTCTGAACTCTCTTTGATAAAACCTGAAATGTTCAAGGATGAGATATTAACGAGGGTCTTAAAACTTTGATTTCTGTGTTGTAAGGAATGTAGTTTTAGGTCATGTTTGTAATGATGAATATGTAAATGCGCTGTGTTTATTCTGATAATGCTCATACGGTACCATAGATGAGCATGGAAAAGCCACAGAGGAGTGAGAGTAACCCCATTAGCACACAGCCGGATTAACCATGCGGAGTCCCAAGGGAGGTCATTATGAAGAAGCTGTTTGCTATCTTTAAATCTGTAATTAACATATGCAAGGCTGATGACTTTAGATATTTCACCCAGATCTGTTTTTCAAACTATAGTCTGTTTCTGGCTTTTTTTTTTTTTTTTTTTTTATAATGCAGAGAATTCATGATTTAGTTAAAGGGTAATACCTGCGATTTGGAGTTTGAGCCCAAATACAACCTTCATAGATGTTACGTTACTGGATCGGTAAATTTCTGAATTGTTTTTCCTACTTTCCAGACTTCCATTGGTTTCAGTTCATTCTAGTATGCTATAAAAATCCACTTGTCGAGACTTGAAACATGCTTGAGTTACATAATCTATCACAGCAAACACTGTCTATTACGTTTTTTTGTNACTTGAAACATGCTTGAGTTACATAATCTATCACAGCAAACACTGTCTATTACGTTTTTTTGTCAAAATAACTTTATTTAACTGATCCAACATGGAGCTGCACGGAAGATGATGTATGTCTCCTCCAGGAAATATAGTCCCAGGAGAAGATGGCTTTTATCAAGAAATAAAACAGCCATGCCTTCTACTGTCATGCAAATGTGTTAGCAGGCCAAACATTGAATTTTAAGGTGAGTGTATCACCTGAACATTTGATTTTGAAAGATTAGGAGACTTGTCAAAAGCTAAAATAAGGTTTTATGTTCTGCAGACTATTTGTCATTAATGTAACGTGTATGTGGGGTTGTATTTATTTGGTTTAAACAAGCAAAATCGCCGGTGTGGCCCTTTAAAGCATAGCACATCACTTGCCTTTAATACTGTAGATTCTCAGTGCCGTTGGGTATTCAACAGATCGTAAGCTCTTTAAAAAAAGAAAAAGAAAACAAATAGGGAATGTTTTGTTTCTCCTTTTTGTTCATTCCTGTTGCGGCTGTTTAGACGAGGTGTGTTGGCTTGAATGGCAGGAAAGTGTGACGGGAACGAGTGTGGGATTGTGTGGAATCCCAGCGGGGTCCAACATCTGCAGCATTCAGGTTTGACTCGACCGCCCTGCATTTACACGGGAAGATGGCGTAAACGAAAAACAATTCAATCGCTGGAATTCACCTCTGCTTCCATTCCCGTGGCTTCCAGAAAGGGCTGTGGAGAGAGAATGAAAGGAAGGCAGGAGGAAAAAAAAAAGGAAAAAGAGAGAGAGGGGAAGTAGCGTGGCAAAGCAAAACAGAGGGATGTTTGATATACACTTGCACTGGGAAAGCAGATTGCCAAGCCAAATGTATGCATGTTTGTGATAAAATGCATATGAGTCTTTCATCTGGAAAGAGAAAAAACAAATGTATGTTCATTCTCAAAGATGTTTTTCATGCTAAAGAACTAAAAGGCTACTGAAAGGCTACGGTCCCTCCATCCCTCACTACGACCCTTTGTGTTGGTAAACAGTCACTGCTTGCATTAATTTGACTCTTGAAAAATTCGTTAATTTATAGAAGGGAACAGGTTAGGAACTGGTCATCTGTGTTTGAATGCCCCAAGTTACTAATTCATCTATTGGAGGCAGCGGGTAAATACTCAAACAAATGGCGGCTTTGCTTGTTGGGGCCGCTTCATCCTCGGACGTTTCAATGTTTTTGCCAAGCGATTCACAGTGTGGTGGGTATACGGAAGTTTGATTTCATCTTCAAAACTGACAGTGTTCTCTGCCTTTGTTTGTTCAGTCACATGAGCAGTTCAAGTCCCATGGTTTTTTTTTTCATTTTGTTTTTTTTTTTCCATTGCAGTAATGAAAAGAGTCAGATTTGCACATTCAGCTTCATGTGCCGATATTGCTACTGATCTGTTTTAGTTTTATTGTATCGCTGTTTTCTAAAAATCTATCCCAGAGCAACTTCATTTGCATTAATTGAAAGATGTATTTTTGGTCTCCTAATGCATCGCAGAAGCAGAGATCCCTTATTCATTTGAATTCAAATGATATCTTATTGAATTTCCAGGTCTTGTTTGTTGAAACTCAAGGACTCCGATTTATGATTTGGAGTAAAACTGATGAAAGAAGAAGAAAAAAAGAAAAAAGCAGACACCGCTGAAGGCTAAATTTTCTTTTATTCTGCATCTTTTCAAATCAAGATATCAAGGTAAAAATATTTGACTCCACTGAGTCAACACAAAACACGCTGAAATAGGACCAAGAGGCATATTGATGAAAGTGGGCTTCATTTAAAAAAAAAAAAAAATTAAAGTACTTCCAAGGATTCGTTGATTTTAACATTTTTCAAGTGATGTTTTAAACTTTTAACATCTAAGATCTTTTTCAGTGTCCATGCCAAAGCAATCTGTTAAGGACAATGACTCAAAACTTCACTTTTATATTTATCTATAAATGTTGCACTAAGCTGCAATATGAGAACATTTTTATTACCTTTTTTTTTTTTTTTTTTNTTTTTTTTTTTTTTTTAAACCAGTAGGAATTTATCCATTCAATCATCGTATGTCTTTATGTAAGCAGGCTGCACAGTTTATACTCACCTTTTTCCTGAATGGGGTTGTCTAACGGCCAAGCTCAGACGACACAATTTCAGCTGTGATTTTGCAGACACACACAAACTTTTTAACCACAAATCGATGTTTGGTCCAATGGTTCCGTCACTGTCAAATGCTAAGTCGCCGCAGTTTGTGGACGTGTCTTCCAGAAGTGTGTAGTAACGTGTTCCATTTACTCCGTTACATTTACTTAAGTAACTTTTTTCACAAAATTGTACTTTACTGAGTAGTTTTATTGCAGGATACTTTTAACTCATACTGTACTTGAGTATATTTATGAAGAAAAAATATACTTTTACTTTGTTACATTTGTTTGCACTCTGTGTTACTTTTGATTTCACCGTTTGAATTCAGTCACGTTCAGTTTTTCTCTCATTGTCAGACACTACACTGTCTGCTTCAGCTCCAAAGTAGCCACTCCCCCACCCTCCATTTCCATGTTTCACCCGGAGCAGAACAGTCATGGCGGAATCAACAGCAGGAGGTTTAGAAGAGGCACATCCCTGGCCACATATTCAAACGCTGTTTTCTTTTCAGTCTACCAAACCAACAGCTACATAATGTGTTGTGTCTTTATCTGCTAAAAAATGTGGCATTTCAGCTTCTAAGAATCAACATGGAACTTGAGGAAACGTGGAGCTAAGCTGCAACGTTAGCTACTTAACTAGCTGCTGCTGCTAATGCTAACTCAAGTTTTCCTGTTCTATTCTGAGTAAATTCATGAAGCTAATCTAACTAACTGTCTTGGGGCCAGGCCAGAATTGTCATGATTTGTTATGTGGTAAATATTTGATTTATTACTATCTACTGTTTCTTTATATGATATGATTTGGATTGTATTAGAAGCTACATATGGCTACTTTGCATTTTCTTTCCTCAGACGAGCACTTTATAGCTTGTTGATTATTCTAAAGAATAAGCTTGATCAAAGTTACTCACTACTCAAATAATTTTTTTTTATAGATACTTTCTTACTCTCACTCAAGTAATTATTTTGGTGACACTTGAGTCACTATTACCATAAAGTAACAATACTTTACTTGAGTACAGTTTCTGGCTACTCTACCACCTCTGGTATCTTGGCCAAATTTTGAAGAAATCCTAGACTGGCTTTATTTGGACCTCCCGTCCATTTTTAAGCCTGTATTCATGGTCATCAGTTTAAGTGCAGGAAACCATATTGATGACAACATGTATGTTAATTACCTCCACCAAAGAGGTCATGTGGTCACCGGCATTTCTGTCTGTTTGCAGTTATGGATGGATTTCAATGAAATCTGGGGGGCAGGTACATGATGTCGAGAGGAAGAAGTGACTAAATTTTGGAGGTGATCCGACTCATATTCAAGATCCAGGAGACATTTTTCGCCTATTGTGAGAATAGTGCAGCTTCTTTAAGAGATTGCTATGTGCAGTGTGTGTGTGTGTGTATGAGCGAGAAAGAAATGCAGATGTGTGTGGCAGTGTGCAGAGCGGGTTGATGTTGGCGATGGGAGCAGAGCAGGTTAGCATAGCTGCTGTAATAGTGACAGTGAAGTTGAGTTTGCTGTAAAATAAAAGATTACGGCTCCTCAAAAACCAAGCCAAGTCCCTGAGTTTTCTGTGCCGGCAGCTCAACATAGCGACAGGGGGGTCAAACCCAAAGTTGGTAATAATTTCAGCACTGGAGCAATAAAGAGAGCTCTCCTGTGCTTCCTGACTGTCATCTGGAGGCTGAAGCAGGAAAGGTTAGAAAGGTTAACACTATAAAATCAATGCTAATGGGTTGATTTCAATTAAATTTAGCATGATGGCTCATTTTTATTAAGTTTTTTTTATTGGGGATTTTATTGGTCTTGGCAGAGTTACATGCTGTCTGAGTACCTTCTTGTTGCAGAAGTAGAATTAAAAATATGCACCATGACACCTTCTTTTGAACCTCTTTCTTCTGTGTATTTAGTGTGTAAATGACTGCTTTGAAATCCTGAGGATTTAGTTTCTCTGGTCTTGTTTGTTAATGTAAAACAGCAGAGTGAGCCTGACTTCCCTGCTGTAACCAGCCGAGGCCCTGACAAACACACAGCAACAGCTGCTCAGCACCCATTTCCACACAAGTAATTTGCAAATGGAAAAGGTTGTCATGCTGCATACACTGATATCACACACATGCACACATAACATTAGCAGGAAAGAGCCAGAGGCTGTGTTAATGTGTTCAAGCCAGAGCTAACAGATTTGAAGTTGTGCAGGTTTAAAATATTAATGTTTTCCAGATTTTGGATATTTTTTTTTTTTTTTNTTTTTTTTTTTTTTTGCAGATCCTTTGAAACAGAGGTAGGCCGAAGTACACCGCATATCCTGAATGATGTTGAACATGATCCAAATGATTCTGGTATTCATGCAGAGCCCAGAAGATAAAGGAAAGCAGGAAAAGCATGAAGGGTGGAGGGCTGATGATGAATGAGTTTGGAGTGGAGTCATGGACACAATCTTTTTGCCAAAATATCGGTAATTTACAATTTTGCACGTTCCCTCTAAGATAAGCTAACCTTGATTTGCTTGTAGTTGCTGCAGTTGCACGGTCAGCAAAGAATAAAAAAGGACAATAATAGATTTCTTTTCCAATGAGTTTCTCTACAGGTACACAGCAGAAGTTGCATATTAACAAAAGAGACAATTGCTGACTGTATCTGCAGGGATTCAAATGGAGCTTTGGGGCATTTCGGTCTTTCATTAGAATGCTGATACAGTCAAAAACGCGAGCCTGGAAAACACAAACTTGCCAAAGAAAGGAGGCTTGCCTCGTCAGGAATTCACATTGATACACCAAAGAAGAGGGCAGTCCC
Source organism: Lucifuga dentata (assembly GCA_014773175.1). Classification (NCBI taxonomy): domain Eukaryota; kingdom Metazoa; phylum Chordata; class Actinopteri; order Ophidiiformes; family Bythitidae; genus Lucifuga; species Lucifuga dentata. The sequence goes on along the minus strand of VXCM01002185.1, from coordinate 88,816 downwards.
TCTTGTCTCTTGCGCTCTCCCTCTCTCTCTTTCTCCCACTCTTTCTTTTTTTGTTTCTTCAATTGTTCTGCTCCATGGCTTCATCAGCGTTTTCCCCTCTGTTCGAAGGTGTGGATTATGCAAGAGAGGCAGCGTAGGTAACTCACCCTTCTCATGCGGCCCCTTGTCTTGTCTTCAAGTCTCCTGGCTGCTGAGCGTGTAAATCTGTGAAGCCTGTAAAAAAAAAAAAAGCAATAGTCAAGTCATTCACTGACAGGCAGTGCTGTCAGCACACACACACTTAAGACAGAATATGAAGACAAGGTCAAATGTACATGAACATACAGCTCATCCTATGATATGAGTGTGTTTGCATGTGGGTGAAGCTAGTATGATGAGGAGCCTTTAGCTGTCCGTGTCACGTAAAGAAATAACATTGGGGCTACGTGTTAATTTAAGCTTAAAATAGGATGGTAAACAAGTTATTTATGGACAATAAATAAAAAATATGAATTATAAAAAAGAGTTTCTTGTGATGACATTCCTGCTGTTCCTGTATATGAAAGCCAGGATTAAGTTGATACGATGCAGAACACTGCAATGGTTTTTCCTCCCGTGTCTGCATTTGCCATTGGATAAAGAGAATTCATTTTCATTTCCAAAGCAGGTTTATTCATTTGTAAAGAACGACATTGATGTTGACAAGTTGTGTTAATGTTTTTGTGTTAGTCTTTGCTAACTATGGAGGCCCTCGTGTGACATCTGGGGGATAAAAATGCATGCAGGTTTTATTATCTGTTCCCTTGTTTTAGTTAAATTGTGGCCACGTTGTATCAATTTGGTCCTTTTTAGTTAAATTGTGGCCAAATTTTACCAACTTGTTCCCTTGTTTTACTTAAAATGTGGCCAAGTTTCACCTAATTCTTTCCTTCATGTGGCCACACTTTACCAATTCTTTCCCTTGTTTTAGTTCAATCGTGGCAATGTTTTATCAATTCAATTCCTCATTTTAATTAGATTCTGTGGCCATGTTTTACCAATTCTTCCATTTTAAAAAAAAAAATTAATCTTGCTCCCCGTTTGTGAAAACTGCCATCAAGCTAGCTGCCTATTAAAGGACCATACCATCCATTTTGTATGTTTGAGCCTAACGTTACTGACAATCATTTCCCAAAGGATAAAACCGTATTTCAGCTTTTCTGATATTTTGCAAAATCTCTTAATTGTTCAAAATCAAATATTCAAGCAATACACCCACCTTAAAAAATCCATGTTTCACCTGCTAATAGTTATGCAGCCTTATGAAGTCACGGTCATTTAAATTTTTCATTAAATGCAGGTCTTCTTTGGGGACTATATTTCCTGGTGGAGACATACATTCACTCCGTGCTTTTTATTGCGCTTAAATGCTGATGTGGGTAACATTAAAAAATAACCTGAATATACATCTTGTTTATGATGAAGGATTACCTATTCCAAGAACGTTTCAAATATCAATATGTTGACAACATGTTTTAATAGCGTAACAGAATGAACTGAAACCAATGGTGGTCTTGAAAGTAGGAAAAAATTTTTATAATTCACCTTTCCAGTAGTATGCTTTGGGAAATGATTGTCAGTAATATTACATGTATGAAACTTGAATATATTAGGCTCAAACATGGAAAATGGATGGTATGGTCCTTTAATAACTTCAAAATGCAACAGTAAAATTTGTTCGTCATGTGTCTGCTTATAGTCTGGAATGTGGTGAATCCAACCGGACCAGTTTTATCAGCGTACTGCAAAACACCAGAACAACTCTCGTGTCGTCACGAAACGTTGCTGTTGGTTAACATTGTTTCTAACTTTTGTAAACAATTGCTACCACAGGATGTGTTGCTACAGGATTATCTGAAAGAATCAATCAAAATGAAACCTTTGACACACTCTTCTGTGCTGACCTTTGACATGACGACTGTGGAAAACCTAAAGTTGTTTTTATTGATGGTGCAGGTCTGATGTGTAATGCTGCAGAAACTCATCTGATGCTGTGAAGCTAAAGCACATTGATTATTGGGTGTCAGTGAGTGAACTGTCTCTGAACCTTTGTGTCTCATCTAAGCCACCGAGTCCTGTTTGAGTCGCCGTGCTGTTTTTATTTTCTGCAGGAACTCACACTGTCCTTTCAGCTGATGAAATCTCTCACTATCTGTCCTTTTAAAGGATTTGGTTCAATATCTGTTCCAAACTGCACAACTTTACAATCCTGGGATTAAAGCTGAGTGCTGTTTCTTTTCCCTGCAGTCCATAGATCTATCTGAAGCTGATTTTTAAATGTTTTTTTTTTTATAGAGTAATAGAAGTCATGTAACAGAATGCATTACTATTATTTAAAAACAAACAGAGGATTAAGGCTGAATAGTGATTCTGACCTGCTGATTCAATTCGATTTTCAAAGCCCTGATTTGATTCGATTCAGTTCAGTTAAATTCTGGAAAAATTTGTAAGGCTTATACCAAAATGGAGTCACAGGCACCTTGTTGTTTTTAATACAAGCTTGGTCTTCTACACTTTCCATAATAGAATAGTCAGGCTATGTCACACAGAACTTATGCTGCTTGCTTTCAATTAAAAATCAAATTATTTAAAAGATGGATTATTTTATTTTATGAATCAATATCGGAATCGTGTAAATTTGAAATTAATCAAAAAATCTATTTTTGTTTTCCCCACCCATACAGATGATGCAGATAATTTACATAAATTTACATTTCCAGTTTGTCCCATGGCGCGCATGTGCATGTGATTTTTATAGTGTGCTGGAATGAACTGAAGCCAGTGGCTGGAAGGTAGGAAAAACAATTCTAAATTTTACCGCTAAAGCAGCATATTTTGGGAAATAGTGTCAGTAATGTAACGTGTATGCAGATTGTATATATTGGGCATGATCGCTGATATGGTCCTTTAAAGATGCTATACTTATGCACCAGAAAAGTTGGAGAAGCTTGCTGATAAACCATTTATAGCTGTAATACAGATGCCAACAATCCCTTTCCTTTACACATCAAACTGATAATTTAATCATTTGTTGCAGAGCAATGGCTTGTTTTTTACTGATCTGAAAAGCAATTTTTATTACCTTAGAGTAGCATCAACTGCCAGTCCTACTACATCCTCATTACACTTCCAGGATTTGTTCCTGCTACGATGTTCCTTCGCATCTGTGTTCTAATTAGTGATCGGTAGAATTAAATCTATTAGCGATATTATGTAAGCACCTCTCGTTTCAATCAACAGACCTGTTGATTAGCCCCTTGGCATGGCAATAATCCATTAAACTCATTGTTTACTTTGCCCGTGCAGATAGGTCATCATATGCATTAAGTGATATATTTTGCTTCATTTAATAATGCTATTAAACTTTACTGTGCAATGAAAAGGCTGCACGCGCAGACATTAATGGCAGCGCTGGAAACCAAGTATGTTGTAATTTGCAGCACATTATCGCCGCCACTGCATTTTACAGTTTATATAATGAACCACTGTGGTGGACAATGTAATATTGTGAGTTTAGATACATTATATATATATATATATATATATATATATTACTCACAGGTCAATATGAGATGGGATTAATATGTACAGAGCTCTACACAAATATTGGCAACCTTGGTAAATAAAAGCAAAATAGGCTGTGAACAACAATGTCTTTATGTTTATTCTCTTTATCTATCATTCAAAATATTAACAAAAAATATAACATTTAATTAAAGTGAAATTATTGAACGGAACATGAAACAAATTTTTATCAATGGGTCTGGAAGTGTGTCTGAGTGGCCAAAAAATCTCCAAGGATCACAGCTGGACATTAGTCTCCAAAACTACAATCAGACACCACCAGGCTGATTGAGAAAAACATTTGTTTCATGCTGAAAACTTATTTTTCCCTTTCAATTATTTTACTTTAATTATAGGTTATATGTTTAACATTTTGAATGAAAGATCAAGAAGATAAACAATAAAAGCATCTTTTTAACAGCCCATCTTGCCAATATTTGTGGAAGGCGCTGTATTTGTCACACAGGTATCCATATGAGTAGATTTTATGTGAACGATTGTTTCATTCCACTTGTTATTTACAGTTGCCATAAAATATGACACAGTTTATTTCCCACAACATCTTTAAAAAAAGAAGAAAGCAAAGCTTAATGAAATCCCTGAATCAATTCCTGCTTGGAAGTGTGTGACAAAACATCTCATCCTCTCCTCCTGCATTAGTGTCACCCTGCATTACACCTCAGCAGACCAAACCAGCTGAAGTCATGCCTTGATACCTGCCGACAAATCTGCCCAGCAACATCTTATCCAAAGCATGACAGATATGCAGCAAGGGGGGGTTTCTGTTGAATGGGTGGTCTTGAAGTCATGGTTGTTACAGGAAAAGCAGCATCAGTGGGTGTGGGTTAGAGTAAGAGTGTGCAGGCTGGGGAACAGGAGGTTGAATTGTTCTTTTGACCCAACATGATAGTGGAATGAGACGTGAACTTAATCTTGTTTCTGTAGGAGCAGCTGAGAGACGGCTCTGCTGCTGTGGAGGTTAAAGGACCATACCGGTGATCCTGCATGTTTGAGCCCAAGATATACAACCCCCCATACGTATTATATTGCTGACAACCATTTCCAAAGATATACTACTTTAGTAGTAAATTTCAGAATGTTTTTCCTACCTTCCAGACTGCCATGGGTTTCAGTTGATTCCAGTATGTTATTAAAATTGACTTATAGAGACTTGAAACACACGTGATATGTAGTCCATCACAGCAAACAACATGTCTATTAGACTTATAGAGAAATTAAAAATAACCGTGTCTTCTCCATTCATATTAGTAGGTGAAACATGCCATTTTAAAGGACGATACTGGCTGTTTTGCATTATTTTTTTGTTTTTTGCCATTTTGTTTGAGCCTAATATATTCAATTTTCATACACGTAATGTTACTGACAATCATTTCCTAAAGCATANAAAAAAAAAAAAAAAAAAATCCTACCTTCCCGACCGCCATTGGTTTCAGTTCATTCTGGTACGCTACTAAAATCAACTTGTTGATAGTTGAAACGTTCTTGGGATAGGTAATCCATCATTATGAGCAACACGTGTATTCAGGGTTTTTTTTGGAAGTTATGTAATTTTAGCATTTGACCGCAATAAAAAGCATGGAGTGATCTGAAAATACTTCCTGTTGTCAGTTCTTCACTACAGCACTTGAATNAAAAGCATGGAGTGATCTGAAAATACTTCCTGTTGTCAGTTCTTCACTACAGCACTTGAATGCACCATGTGAATATATGCACCAATTGAATCTATTAGGCTCAAACATGCAAAATGACCGGTATGGTCCTTTAAGGTGAGTGTGTTACCTGAATATTTGATTTTGAAAGATGAGGGAATAAAAAAAAAAAAANAAAAAAAAAAAAAACAAAAAAAAAAGAAAACAGGACAATAAAAATACAGTTTTATGTTTTGGAAATTGGTTGTCAGCAGTAATTTATTGAGCTCAAACATGCAAAGTCGCCGATATGATCCTTTAAGAACGGAAAGGTGAGGTGAGAGAAAAATAAGGAAAGAAGATATTCGTAGCTTTTAGCTGAGATTGGGGGATATTTGGTGTAGCGGCTATGATTGTTCCTGAGAAAGCACATGACAGTGGCTGTAATAGATTCTCTTCAAACCTTCTTTGAGCTGCCTGTGGGAGAAGAAGGCCTCTTCATTAATGGCAGGTGAGAACAGGAAGGAGGAGGAGGAGGAGGAGGAGGAGGAGGCCTTCACAGGCTCATCACATACTGTGAACCGTATTCACAGTGGCCTTTGCCGCTCAGGAGATTATGACGACAAATCTATTTTTAAACACAGCTTGTCTTTGTCGACAATTTATATTTGGGGTTTCAAACCAAACCGATGACATATTAAAGTACCCTACTGGCAATCGTGCGTGTTTGAGCCCAATATATACAACTTGCATATATGTTATGTTACCAACCAATTTCTAAAATGTAAAACCATATTATAGTTTTCTTGTTATTCTGTCAAATCCTCTAATCTTTCAAAATAAAATGTTCAGGTGATACACCCACCTTAAAATTCAATGTTTCCTCTGCTAACACTTATGCACGATTGTAATAGTGGCAGTTGTTTTTAATGGTAAAAACCATCTGGGATTATATTCTCTGGCGGAGGCATACATTGTGTTCTGTGCAGCTCTGTGTCGGATCGGTTAAATAAAGTTACTTCAGCAAAAAGTGTAACAGACACGTAGTTTGCTGTGATGGATTACATATCTCGAGCATGTTTCAAGTCTTTACAAGTAGATTTTAATAGTGTATTGAAATTAATTGAAACCAATGGCAGTCTGGAAGGCAGGAAAAACAATCTAAAATTTACCATGACTGTAGTATATTTTGGGAAATTGTGACAGTAGCATAACATGTATATGGATTGTATTGGCTCAAACATGCACGATCGCCTGTATGTTCTTTAAAGGTTGCAACAGCTTTTAGCAAAATGGCAGATTGCAGCAGTTCATTACAAGCCTTTCTCTTCACCTATAATGACCTGAGCTATAATCCCCTCACACAGGAAAGGTGTTATTAAATATGTCGTAATCCACGAGCTGAAATGAACTGAAGTACATTTCTTCCTGCCTTCTGTTTGCGCCGTAGCCTGGAGAGTTGGAACTGCAAGAGATTCCATTATCCTATTGTGCCACTAAAGCTGCTAGCAACAGAGTCACCAGGCAACAAGGCAGCATGCTCCCCGTTCTGGGTCGAGTTCTGAAGAGTCAAAGTGTTTGCTTCATACTTTCAAAGCAGCCACCTCAGAATCAGAATCAGAATCAGAATCAGACTTTATTGTCATTGTACTAGTACAACGAGATTAGAGCTTTGCCTTAAAGTGCAGGACCACATGAAATATAACATACATTGTAAAGTGCATAAAGTGAAAACTAATAATAATAAATATCGCTCTGTCAGCAGGGAATAGGATTGGTGTATGTTGCATTCAACAAGGAAATGGCTCTGGGGATGAAACTGTTTTTGAGTCTGGTAGTCCTGGACTTGATGCACCTGTAGCGTCTCCCGGAGGGCAGCAGGACAAACAGATGATGGCTCGGGTGCGATCTATCCTTGACAATATTCCTCGCTCTAGTGAGGCAGCGGGAGTTGTAGATGTCTTCCAAGGTGGGGAGAGGGTGACCAACAATTTTCTGTGCTGTCTTTACTACCCTCTGCAGCCTCTTCCTGTCTGCTTCAGTGCAGCTGGTGTACCACACAGAAATGCAGTACGTCAGCAGGCTCTCAATGCAGGATCTATAGAAGGTCTCCAGCAGCTTACCATCCAAGTTGTTTTTCCTGAGTATCCTCAGGAAGTGAAGCCGCTGCTGGGCCTTCTTGATGACTGCCGTGGTGTTTGAAGACCAGGAGAGGTCTGCAGAGATGAGGATGCCAAGGTATTTTAAAGTGTGGACCCTCTCTACACAGTCACCGTGGATGTAGAGTGGGGTGAGGTCCGTCCTGTTCTTCCTGAAATCGACAATAATTTCTTTGGTTTTAGTGGTATTCAGTAACAGGTTGTTTGCTGAGCACCACTCTGTCAGCTTTAGGACCTCATTCCTATAGTTCACCTCATCACCTCCAGAGATCAGCCCAATCACAGTGGTGTCATCGGCGAATTTAATAATGGTGTTTCCAGTGTAGGCAGCAGTACAGTCATGTGTATAGAGGGCATAGAGTAGGGGGCTCAGCACGCAGCCCTGGGGAGAGCCGGTGCTGAGTGTGCGGGAGGAAGAGAGATGGGGGCCGAGCTTCACCGTCTGGGGACGATGTGTCAGGAAGTCCTTTATCCAGGAACAGGTGAGTGAGGGGAGGCCTAAATCTAGCAGTTTGACGACCAGTATGTCTGGAATGATGGTGTTAAAAGCCGAGCTGTAGTCTACAAAGAGCACCTCCGTGTCATTCCACACAAACACACACTTTATTCAACCCCTCCCTTTAAGTCTCTAAATCAGCCCTAATCCTTTTGAGTTTGAGTCCTCCAAACAAACATAATGGACAATAATCAGCTCTGGTTTGTTTTGTCACGCTCAGATGACCACACACAATAATAATGCTTTCTTAATAAAGGAGAAGGTCATTAATCTGAGGATCTTCCATCCTGATGCGGGCTATAAAACCCTCCCACCTGCAGTATGCTTCTCTTTCTGTGTATGTGTGTGTGTGTGTGTGTGTGTGTGTATGTGTTGGTCGAGATGCATTTGCAATCAAGCTTGGCGATGAAGAGCGATTAATCACTGCATTATTACAGTGTATCACCAACTTAAGAGAAATCTGCATCTTTGATTGGGCTTACCAAGGACAGAATATTTGATTTAAGAAAATCTTGATAATTAGAACATAATTATTCACACAAACTGTCCTTGATTTCTCTTATTGCAGCCTTGCTCGGTCTCCTTGTCTCTCTCCCTGTTTATTTTCTGTATCCCTGCTTTTTGACCTTGGGGGGATTCTGAAAGCAGCGTGGTCCTACAGCAGTAACCCAGCTGAGCGCAGGCCAAACAATGAAAGGTTCCTCCAATTCAGTCTGGCATGTCGTCCGGCCTTTCCGAATGGAAAAGCGAACACCACCTGGTATCTCTCGTGCCTCCATTACCCACCGCCAAGATTGGAGAAGATTGCTCTGCCAGAACAATAATGTGGACATCCACCATAAGCATCCANTCCTTCTCTTTCACCCACTGCTCTCTTTCAACACTCACCCCCAAATCAATGTGTGTGTGTGTGTGTGCTCTCATGGATTCTTCTCCCCCAGTCTGTCTTTTATGGAAGAAGTCATCACAGGTCTTTATCTCTGTCTCTCTCCTACAGTATTGGCTTTTGTTATCGCGGATGAACCAACTGCTTACTCCCACACATTCACCCTCTTTCCCCCCCCCNCCCCAACCCCCTCCCTCCCCATTCTTCGCTGGCACCAAAGGGCCTGAAGATCAAGCTGAAAGGAACATAGCAGTCCGATCTGATCTTTTGAGCTCAATGTACATATACAGCCCACATAGATGTTACGTGTTAGGATTGACAACCAAATTCCAAACCATAAAACTGTATTATACATCCGCTGTTTTTTTTTTTGTTTGTTTTTTTTTTCAAATCTAATCTTTCAAAATCAAATGTTCAGGTGATGCACTCACCTTAAAATTCAATGTTTTATGTTCTAACACTTATGCATGGTTGCTTTAATTTCTCGGAAAAAGCCGTCTTCTCCTGGAACTATATTTTCTGGCGGAGACATAATTGTCTTCTGTGCAGCTCCACGTTTCAGTGGTTAAATTTATTTCGACAGAAAACTTCATTTACATGTTTGCTGTGATGATTATTTATCTCTAGCATGTTTCTAGTCTCTATAAGTTGATTTTAATAGCGTATTGGAATAAAGTGAAGCCAATGGCAGTCTGGAAGGTAGGAAAAACAATTCTAAAATTTATTTATAATTATATTTTTGCAAATGATTGTTAGCTACATAACACGTACATAGGTTGTGGCTCAAATGTGCATGATCACTGGTATGATCCTTTAATATGCGATTTTCCTTATCTGGATACATATCATATTTAATCACATCAAAAACAAAAGACTGAGAAACAAAGACAGATTGGCAGCTGCTTTTGTGAGGCTGAGGGGGATAAAAATACATGTGCACTTTGCTCATGTGCATGTGTGTGTGTGTGTTTGTGTGTGTGGGGGATGAATGTAAAAAAAAAAAAAAACACTCCCTCAGCTTCTAATTAGCTGGTGTTTTCATTAGCTCTGCAAAGAGATTAGACGTTAGTCAATCAGGGAGGCAGAATGAAATGTGGCTATTAATGTTTCATTCTCTTGTAATCACGCTGATGTTAAACTTGTGCAAAGACTGAAACGTGTCCGCAATCGCTGCTGCTGCTTCACTGTTCTCACTACTCAACATTCTGTTAAAAGAAATAAAAAGTCAAGGTTTAAAAATCACTGTTTTCCTGCTTAACTTCTCAGCATCACCTCGGTGGATTTTTTTTTTTCCTTTCTTTAAAGCCTGCATGGCATTGTTTCCTTCCCACTCAATGTCCATAACCTTGAGTAACCAGATACAAATAAGAGACTTACCACTTAAATTCCAAAGAAAGATGTTTCAATAGCATCGGCAGAAGAGAAAAGAGATGTGGCCCTCGTGTATCCATGGTTACCTTGGCTTTATTGCTGTTTGTCTTGGGCAGCAGATGCAATAAAAGAGCTTGGAGAAGAATGACTGGGCAAGGGGTGTAATTGCAGAAGTAGGTGGAGGCTAAAGGCGTTGGAAGGCAGGAAGTGACCCGATTTTGCTGTTAGGCTACAAGATGTCTTCTCTGCTCTCACTCGCTTTTATTCTAATCTACTTTTCATGTTTGCAGGCTCATACCAGTGATTGTACATGTTTGAGCTCAATATATACAATCCGTATACACATTACATTAATGACAACCATTTCCCATAATATACTACTTTCAGGGTAAATTTCAGAATGTTTTTCCTACCTTCCAGACTGCCGTGGGTTTCATTTCATTCCAGTACGCTTTTAAAATCAACTTATAGAGACTTGAAACACACTTGAGATACATAATCCATCACAGCAAACATTATGATAAAGTTTTGTTTTTGTTTTTGTTTTGTTTTTTTTGCTGATGTAACTTTATTTAACTGATCCAACATGGAGCTGCACAGAAGATGTATTTCTCCACCAGGAAATATAGTCCTAGGAGAAGATAGCTTTTACTAAAATGCTGAAATGACCATGCCTTCTACAATCGTGCATAAGTTTGAGAAGCGAACCACTGAATTTTGATTGATCTGAATATTTGATTTTGAAAGATTAGGGGATACTAAGATACTTTATGTTTTGAAAATTGGTTGTCAGTAACGCAACATGTATGCAGATTGTATACATTGAGCTCAAACATGCACGATTGCCGGTATGATCCTTTAATACCTATAAGGAGCCTCATTAGGCATGGACAGCCTCTTAATGTTCATATACATTATTTTTAATCTATGTTCTTGTCTGTTTTCTACTTACAATTCTGGGGGCTCTTAGATCTGCTAATAATAAAACCAAATTGAAAATTAAGTGTCTCTTTCAGTCTTGATGAGCTTGGCCACGTTTGAGAGATAATGAAATATTGAGGTTGCAACTCATGCATACACGGGGGGGNGGTGTAAAAGTGGAGAATCAACATGTCCGCTCACATGCCATTTTCAGATGCATGAGAAATCCCACATGTTCTCAAGTATCTTTGCACGGTCAGCCATTCACAAGACGCTTCTGTCTCTGGAAAGACAAAGGAAGGAGGCGTCAGTCCCTCTGCCTGCCACTCTCTTTGTTTACTCCAAAGGCCTGAGTGTTAAATGAAATAAAGGCAAGAATGCACTTACACCCCTGTGGTCCTGGCAGCTGGGTGAGAGAAGGAGGCATATTTTCCTCCTGTGGTGTGGCCACCACCGATAAATGGCCCACTGGGGCTCAGGACAGTAGCTGATATTGCTTACAAGATCGGCATGCACAGTCTCACCCACGGCGGCCATGACGGGTTTAACACTTGTTGTTCACTCCTCAGTTGGCACTTTCAGGGTGTTTTCATACCTAGTTCATTTTGAGGATTTGTTCCAGACACGAGAGCGATTCTCCCTTTAGTTCAGTTCATTTTGGCATTTCTGAACAAAGTAATCGAACTCGGGTCCACACCAAAACAACTGCACTGAGATCACCTGGAGGAGGTAGTCTCCATCTGATTCTAGTTGAACCGTGGAGCGGTTCGTTTGTGATTATGATCCACACTAGTCCCTACCCAAGTATGAGGAAATCTATTGATCTATTGGTTGATCTAGAACCGGAGAAGATTGTATGTAGTAAATGCTTCAATACAACTGCAGCAAAGTTTGTTTTACATTAGACACTCATCAGATATCCAATGTGTTGAATGTAAAACAAACTTTACCATAGTTAAACTACACCTTTGATTGACATAGCAATTGAAACAAATGCTGAGGAATGGTCGCAACATATCAAACTTACTAAACTTCAGATGATGCTCAGTATAAAGTCTAATCTCCTGTTCTGAAGGCAGCACATCTTCACATTTTATGAAGCAACAGGAAGTTTTCCAGATGTTGTCTTGAAGTCAAATCCAGCTTCTGCTGTCATAGTTTTCCTGGTATATTGATCAAATAATGACTAGAATTAGGAAAATATCCAAATTTGGTCTTTGTTCCATGTTATTTAGTTTTCCCAGCATAGTAAACTTCTTCCTGTTTTGGTTTTCTTTCTCCCGCCCCCAGACATTTCTGACCAATGAGCAGAGAGAGTGTCACATGACTTTTGTTGATATATTTTGGTCCGATTGGATTTTTTTCCTGTGTGAAACCAAACCAAACCAACCAGCAAATGCAGTGTTGCAACAATTTAGTCCCTGATTCAGACCAGAGCCAACACACCACAGGTCTGAAAAGACATTTAGAGAAAACAGAGCTGAAAGGAAAGGTTAGGAAGAAATGGCTTCAGCAAATTCCCTGTACTTTTACTCTCCACAATGCACTGTATTACAGAGGAATCGTTGGAACCCCCACCCACTCGCCCCACAACAAACACACACAATTAACACATTGGCACATTAAAATCATCACAGCTAACAGGCTGGTAGCTAGTTATTGTTCTGGTGTTGACTCATCGGGGAGCGTTTGCCTCTGGGGAAGGACACCCATGGGAGCCTTGAGAGGCAGAGTGATGATGACACATGGTGCTCATCATTCAACCGTCCCCCCATGGGCCCCATAACTTTCTGGAGCCACCAACAATGGCTTGGATGGCTTNCATTCAACCGTCCCCCCATGGGCCCCATAACTTTCTGGAGCCACCAACAATGGCTTGGATGGCTTCTGCAGCGAGAAGCCATCCAATTTGTATTATTGCATTATTAGTATAATTGCTAAAACACACAAACGAGCAATTACGTTCAGATTTTAAACTAATGTTTAAGATGTTATAAATAAAATCTGCACCACGCTGTCATGAAAAAACATTATACAGCTGTGTGCATTATTCATGTGGATTATGTTCTGCTGGTCTTATGTGCGTTGGATCTGACGGAGCGATGCTTATTAAGGCTAACGGCTGTCATATTTTGGTCTGAAGCGGTGTTCAACAAATTGGAGTGGAGAAGAGTCGCTCCAATTATTCAGCGGAGTGTGAGCACCACTGACTGCATTGATCGCTTCAGCTTGCAGATTTGAATCCAGACGCACACTGATATCGCCTGCATACGAATGAGGTTATAAAAATGTGTCTGTGCATTAAAATGTAGGACTCTTCAGAATCAAACAAACTGCACCAAAAACATCACTCCGGTCAATCCAGACAAGCTTTTCTCATTGATTGACCCCCAAAGCAGAGGAGATAAAATGGAGATTTTACTTTCAAATGAAATTTGGGAGTGAGGGAGAAAGATGTGAGATGCTTTAAAAACATCTCTCATTAAAAAATTGCTGTCACAAAGGAGAATGGGATTAATCTCTCGTCTCGTTGTATATGTGTACGAGACACGGCTGAGTGGTTCTCTGCACGTCCCAGTGGAATAATTAGCTGTCGTTGCGCTACAGGCCTCCTCAGTCCAGGGACTCGACTGACTCTGTCATCAGACCAGGAGAACTCCATCTGTGGAAAGGAAACATGCAACTGGCCTCTTCCTGGGGGTCACTTTCTGTTGACCCCAGCCTTTAAAGGACCATACCAGCAATCGTGCATGCTTGAGCCCAATATATACAACCTGCTGTGATGTTACAGTCCTGACAGTTTCCAGAACATAAAATCAAATTTTACTTTTCCTGTTATTTTTTGAAATTTCCAAATCATTCAAAATCAAATGTTCAGGGGATCCACCCACCTTGAAATTCAATGTTTAGCCTGTTAACATATACATGATTGTAGAAGGGATGCTCATTTTAATTTCTTTGTAAAAGCCGCCTTCTCCTGGGACTATATTTCCTGGCGGAGACATACATTGTCTTCCTTGCAGCTGAAGTGTTGGATGGTTAAATAAAGTTATTTTGAAAAAAAAACCTAACAGACATCTTGTTTACTGTAATGGATTATGTATCTCAAGCATCTTTCAAGTCTCTACAAGTTGATTTTAGTAACATACTGGAATAAACTGAAACCAGTGGCAGTCTGGAAGGTAGGGAAAAACAATTCTAAAATTTACCATTAAAGTAGTATATTTTGGGAAGTGGTTGTCAGTAACATAATGTGTATGTGGATAGTATATATTGGGCTCAAATATCTGTGATCGCCTGTATGTTCCTTTAAAGCTATGCTTCATAGTCCCCAGTGGAAATGGATTTTAATTGTCACTGCTATATGTTCCTTTCCTTTCCTTTCCTTTCCTTTCCTTTCCTTTCCTTTCCTTTCCTTTNTGTCACTGCTATATGTTCCTTTCCTTTCCTTTCCTTTCCTTTCCTTTCCTTTCCTTTCCTTTCCTTTCCTTTTCCCTTTTCCTTTCCCTCTTCCCTTCCCTACCCTTCCCTTTCCTTTTCTTTCCTTTCTTCCAACCTAGAAGTGGACAATACAGTATAAAACCAGTAGTTGCTTCATATAACAGACCTTCTCTTTCTCCCCTCTCCATCTTGCTCTCCTTTTCTAGGCTTTCCTTTTTCATTTTGCAAGACCTGTCATTGATTTTCCGCAACAAGAAGCATGAAGTCTATCAATATTTCTAGCTGAGGAATGAAATCAATTGACAACACCCCTCTACGAGTGGTTAAAAAATGAGAGTGCACTGGTCTATTATTAAAAAGCCAGTATCCAGCTCTCACCCACCCATCTCCTCATGTTCTGCTCCAGCCCTCCTTCACTAATGGCTGGCCTGTGACCCACCTCAACACACACGATCAATATGCTATCTTATGTGCTTAAAAAGACAATCTACAAGTGGAGAAAGCGCTGCAGCAATTTATGACCATCTAGATCGAACATGTTTTGCAGTAGTGTGGCGTGAATGCAGACGCGACTCTGAACTTCATGTATTTGGGACATTTTAAGGAACTACAATCTTTAAACTAGCATATTTGCAAATACTTCAGATACTCAATTTACACCACAAAATTTGGCAAAAAAAAAAAAAAAAAAANAATCTTTTCGAGCCCCACTAAAACTGGTTTGTTGCTAAGTGCATGGTGTCTTGTCTCCAGCCTCTCCATTTTGTTTCCACCCCTCCAGTTATTTACAAAATTGGTTTAAGTTTTTGTTGACTTGGTGGTTTGTGTGAAGTTGGCATTTTCTTTTACTGGTACCAGCATTTTCTTCATGCAGTATGCTCGGATGCTTTCTGGAAAAAAAAAAAAAAAATCATCCTATCAGAAGGTCTTATGAATATTGAGGTGAGTATTTGCATTATTAGAAATTCCTAATATTTGGAGACAACACATAAAAGTGAACTAGAGTAAAAAAGGTTGATATTAATGGTTTGCATCTGATTTTTTTATTTTTTTTAAGCATTTACTCTTCTGAATCATTTGGCTGAACAGCTACTGTGTATGACTGATAACTGTTGCATAGCATCTACATCTCAAATGTCTGTAACCACCTAAGATCACTTCTTGTAGCTGCATTCATCAATTCTTTCAGACATTCAGACATTCTTTCATCATTCAGACAGCTGATGGACAGTTATGACTTTTTTTTTTTTTTTNTTTTTTTTTTTTTTGTTTGTTTGTTTTTTTTTAATGGACGTGTCTGTCTAGAAAATAACAAAACTACTGAAGCATATCAGAGGAAGATGAGCAATGGATTCAGTTCCTTCCATTTAGGAGTCAGAAAAGTGCATTAGATATTAAAATATTGACTGTTTTAGTCATAAGTTGTACGATTGGACTTTAGGAATATTATATGAATCATTAAAAATCTGAGGCCTATTTTGTCCTCTTTGCACAGATGGTGTGGTCCATCAATAGAATGCTGTTTAGTTGATAATCAGGGCAGCAACCTCTTCTTTACCTCCTCCTGATCTCTGCTAAACACACACATACTCTATATGTGGATGTCTAGTCAGGAAGGCCAGAGTGAGTTGCTTTACCAGTCAGCATCATCACCACAGGGAGCTCCTTTCTAAAGCTTGAAGTCCCCCGGAATGAATGAATGACATGCAAGGGACATTAAACAATATAAATATGCATATACTGTATGCAATCCATCATTAAAACAGAATAATAACGAGAGTAATTGGGGTGAATACTGTGTGTGTCAGCAGCACAGCGTGAGAAACGGGAGTGATCTATGAGGTTTCTTAATGGGATGCTGCCAGAAAGAGCTGCTGCATGGAGACGACTTAAACATTCACGTGAACAAATGGAGAGACTTCGGGAAAACTTCTGCTGTTAAAGGACCTTACCACCCATTTTGCATGTTTGAGCTTAATATATTCAATTTTCATACACATAACGTTGCCAGCAATCATTTCCCAAAGGTTATTATTGGAATGGTGATACTTGAAATGTTCTTGGGATAGGTAATCCATTTATCGTGAACAACATGTATATTCAGGTTTTTGTGAAGTTTCGTAATTTTAGTGTTTAAGCGCAATAAAAAGCGCTGTGAATGTATGTCTCCACTGGGGAATATAGTCCCAAAAGAAGACCTGAGTTTATCGAAAAATTGTAACGACCATAATTTTACTTAACTATTAACAGGTAAAACATTTTTAAGGTTAATAAGTTTAATTTGATTTTGAAAGATTAAGAGATTTTGCAGAATATCAGGAAAGCTGAAATACAGTTTTAGCCTTTGGGAAATGATTGTCAATAACCTTACAATTTACAAGTATGAAAATTGAATATATTCGGCTCAAACATGCAAAATGGGTGGTATGGTCCTTTAATATGACCGTTACTTAGAGGTAAAGGGGACAGCTGATATTTCACACAACAATCAACAATCAAGTCATTGTTCATTAGCTGCAGCAGGATGTGGAAAAGAAAAAAAATGGCTGCATGAAGCATCCACATTTGCACACACACACACACACACACATACACACACACACACACACACACACACACATGCATACACACAAATACATATTGACAACGATGGTCTCGTCTCTGAGGACGTGACCTCTGACGGGGGTTCCCCGTGCCCCCCCAGCCCTCCAGGCAATGACATGTTGCCTCATCTGCATACACAGTAAAGAGGGGGAGGCAGAAAGACAGCCTGTCCCAGATCCAGACAGCTCCACCTTCCTTAATGAATGTGACATTTAGTTGCTATTTACATGCCGTGCATGACATTGAATTAGCATGCCGAACACTAAGCTTCAGATTAAACAAAGTTTAGCAATGACACACAATCTATCACGCAGAGATTTACTACAAGTGACCCATGTAGCTTAGCCAAGACATCCGCTTCGTTCTGGTCCCTCCAACCTGCATTAAAATGTTACACACACACACACACACACACACACACACACACACACACACAAGTTATTTACATATAGCAGCAGTGAAGCAAAACACAGTGTCTCTGCGGGGAAAACTTTCAATCCTGTCAGTCTGCTCAGGTTGAAATTGCTCTGCTGACAAGAGACAAAATATCAATCAGAAGTAATTTCTCCCCGCTGCCTGGGCCGTCAGCGCTGAGTCGGGCGTTGACCCTCTGTCATAACACATTTGTTTATCATTCTCACTACGCCGAATCCAAAAAACAGCCAAAGATGTTACGGCGCCGGGGTCTGGAGAATATAAAGCAGGAAGCCATCGGTATGGCGGATGTCTCTCTGTGTTACAGTCTTTAAGAAATGATTTCCTGACCTGGTTGCACAGGGCTGCATGCTGAACGGGAAATTGTAAATACCAGCTGAATGCCAGGCAGACGTGTGAGGCGATAGTGACGGTTGTTAACATGGATCAGATGACAGCGATGCTAACGGCTGCCATCACATGCTTAATGGAGACACTGCCTGACTGACAGAGACTGATAGAGAGACTTATATCAGCATAGGGCCCGTTGGAGCGCTTCTCAAGGCCTTAAAGGACCATCCCTGTAGTTTTTGCATGTTGTATACAACCCACGTACATGTTACATTCCTGCTTTCCAGACCATCATTGGTTTAATTTCATTCCAGTATGTTATTAAAATCAACTTGTAGAGACTTGAAAAGCTTGAGATACGTAATCCATCACAGCAAACACTTTCTATTAAATTTTCTGTCGAAGTAACTTTATTTACCTGATCCACTGGAGCTGCATGGAAGAAAATGTATGTCTCCGCCAGGAAATATAGTCCCAGAAATTAAAAATGGCTGTACCTTCTACATTCAGACATATGTGTCAATAGGTGAAACATGAAATTTTAAGGTGGGTGTATCACCTGAACTTTAACTTCTTAATCCATTACCAACAATAATCCAAGAATTTTGTTAAGATCAGTCCTGAATGTGAGCAAGCTCCAGCGTTTCATAAAGTCCCTCATCTGTTTCAATGACTGCATCCACAATATACTCCTCACCTAAATGAGCACCTTTGTGGAGGGTCTTAGTAAGAATAGAAAGATCATTTATGTAAAAAAAAAAAAAANCCCCCCCCCACACACACACACACACACACACTGCTCACCATGGATTTGCATGAAACCCGAAAAGAAATGTCAAGTTTTTAATTACAAGTATCACCGTTATTTCTTGTGTTCTATACCTGAGGCCGAGCAGGTCAAGATGGTGTTAATTGATTTTTCACCAGGTTGCAGAAAAGGGAAACTTAGGGTGATATGACTGATCATTATTAGTTACAAGTCAGTCGGTGGCTGCTGTGCTTCCCAAAATGAAAAGCCCAGCACAACAATCGAATGAAGAAACCAGCTGCCAGACTGCAACATCATCCCCACTGCTACATACTGAAATAATTGTCATGATAGCAAATTAAGCTCTGTGGATGGGGGGAGNCCACTGCTACATACTGAAATAATTGTCATGATAGCAAATTAAGCTCTGTGGATGGGGGGAGTGGAGGGTGGAGGCTAGCTGTCTAGCCAGCTGGAAGGTTGTAAGGGGAACAGCTAACTTGAGGATAGAGGAGGTCCAGGTCTTAGCCTGGAAGAGAGGAGCAGTGTAGAATCCAAAGAGGACCAGCATATCTGAGGGGACGAGCCAGCAAAATGGCATCAGGCCAGCAGACCAGCAGGCTGGACTTCAGGACAAAGTCAAAGTTCCAGACTCTGACACTCACAAGGAGGGGACACAGTGGGAAAAACATAAGGTGATTATTAGGATCCATGTAAGCAAAGGCTAAAATGGAGAACAGTGAAATAGTAAGAGGACCTTGACGCTGATGCTGAATGAATGCTGACATTCATCAGTGGCAATGAGTCTCTCTCTCTCTCTCTGTTTGTAATTGTCTGTAATTTTAGCATTTAAATGCAATAAAAAGTGCAGAGTGAATGTATGTCTCCACCGGGGAATATAGTCCCAAAAGAAGACCTGTGTTTATCAAAAAAATTAAATGACCATGACTTCAAAAGGCTGCATAACTATTAGCAGGAGAAACATGGATTTTTAAGGTGGGTATATCGCTTCAATATTTGATTTTGAAAGATTAAGAGATTTTGCAAAATATNGGATTTTTAAGGTGGGTATATCGCTTCAATATTTGATTTTGAAAGATTAAGAGATTTTGCAAAATATCAGGAAAGCTGAATACAATTTTATCCTTTGGGAAATGATTGTCAGTAACGTTATGTGTATAAAAATTGAATATACATGTATTAAGCTCAAACATGCAAAATGGGTGGTATGCTCCTTTAATGGGTCACTGACTCTTGGTTTAAAGCAGAAACTTTTCAGAGTTGCAGAGCACCTATGCAGCTTTGGTAGACTTTTATCCATTTAATCCCTGCTTATTTGAATATCATCTGGATTTAGCTTCCTGCAGCTACACACCTCATCAAAGTACATATTTAAGATAAATCTCCTAAAATTATAAAGTTGTCAGTCGGATTTCAAGGTGTGCGATGAAAGCGTTCATCAAAGAACTGTAAACAGTGTCTAGTAGCCAACAGCAATAGATGGAGATTTGCCAATTTGCAAGCGTGCCACATTAGAGCGACGTGCAGAACGTTGTTCAAACCAAGATAAGAAGTGCTATTGATGGTGTGCTCTTACTTCCTCTGCAGCATCCCTCAGGTGTGTGAGTGTGTCTGGTTGTGTTTGTGCACGCATCACCCTTTCGAGAGTGTCTGGAAGCTGAGGACCCATCTGTGGGCTTCCTCCCAAGCCTCTTGAGAGGGCCACAAAGGCTTCTAATTATCGCTGACCTTCTGGCTCTCCCTCTCTCTGTCTCCCACTTTGGGCCCCTGTGGCTCGCTCAGGTCTCCTCTCTCCCCACGTACTCCTTCTTCGCTGCGTTTGCCCCCTCACATGTTCAANCTCGCTCAGGTCTCCTCTCTCCCCACGTACTCCTTCTTCGCTGCGTTTGCCCCCTCACATGTTCAAAATAACCCTTCTGCTTGGCTCCAGCCACTAATTGCTGCCATTTCAGAGACAAAGACAGCGTTTGGTACAAGGTAGTCTCCAAGGTCAGTCAAGGAGATGGGCTGCAATAACACCTGTGTGTCTGTGGAAGCTTGGTGGGTGTTTGGCGTCACGTTGCTTTGACAGGCACTCCTCTTTGTTTTGCAGTGTTGCGGAGAAATCGATGCTCGAGAACCTGTCGTTAACGTTTAAGACCACGTTGATATGGTGTTCATTTTCCTTCTCAAAACGAATTACATCAGTTTTTGATTTATCTTTAAAAAGAAAAAACAGTTATTTTCAGGCTGCAGTAAATTTTGTGTTAAGCTTTTGTTTTAGAACATAATATGGCAAAGAAATGAGTTTCTAGGTTTTTATTAAGCTTTTATTAAATTAAACTTAATTAAATTGAACAAATTAAAATAAATGTTAATTAGAAAATTGCACCTATTTACAGTTAAAGAGTTGATTTTTTTTTTTTAAATAATCTAATTAAAATGGTTTTGCATGCATGCCAAAGTGAAATTTTTAAATTACTGGCCAGTCTGGATCATCATGCAGATTCTCCAGCTCGTTTGCATTTTCTCTCCATTTTTCTCTTCATTCTTTATGTGAACAAATCCCATTTTACTTTAAACTGCAGTGGTCAGTGTCCACAGATACGTATGGTCAGGTCCAAACTAATTTAACTTCTGAAACATTAGGGGTATTTGGTTAAAAAAAAAAAAAAAAAAAAGACTGAATGAACCTTATATTCAGAGCGTCTGTTGTCTTTCAAGTCAAATACACAACATTTATCACATTCTGCTTTGTTTACAGCTGTTTAGCATCAGCTAATTCTTATCTGAAGTTGATGAATTATTTACTGATGAAAGTAAAGGAACATTGCCCGGGTCTTGTCAGCGGGATGATGTATGGGCTTTGGACAAGGTGAACTCCATTTATTTATGCTACAGCCACTCAGAGAAGTCTTTTTCAGTTTGTGGTCATGGATGAATGGCAAAGCTGAACATGGGTGGTAATTAAGACTCGGGTTATTGAATTTCACACTTTTCAAATTTAGATTTATCACCCAGTAAAAAGTGGCCTCACCAGCTGCCTTGCTTCATTGCGGGGACGTCAAACCAACAAACAATAATTAGCTAGTAGAATAACTCTTCTAGTTAGCCTTGACAACCTGTGTATCATTCGTTCTTCTCATATCCATTTAAGAATCCAAAATCAGAAAAAGAAAATAACATTTTTTTTATTTCGTTATTCATTCGTCATTCAAAAAACACAACAAATAATGAATTTTTTTTTTTTTTTTTTTTTTTTTGTACTTTCAATTTTATGCTCAAATTAAAATGAGAACTCATGACCGAACTTGATTTTGATACTTAAGCTTTCTGAACTTGGGGAGGGTCACCATAATATTAATAACAACCTACATCTGTTTTACTGAATTGAACAAATTAGATGAAAAAAATTTGACAACAGAAAAATATTTTCTGTTGTCATGTCATCCTCCTTGAGAATTACGAGTTTATGTCCTCTGAACAAGGTTAAATTCTCCAGATCGTCCATGCTAGCAAAACACGTAATTAAGCTAACAATTCGCTAACTTCCAGGTCATTCCAATTTGGTAAGCTTAAATATCATAATCAAGCTTGGTCAGTGGTCATTCGGTCGTTTTCTCATTTTCTATTTTTAACTTGAGCATAAAATCGAAAGTACGAAAAAGAAGTCGTTATTTGTTTTTTTTTTAATGTTGGATTTATAAATGAATATGGAAAAAACGAATGATCACGGATTCTTGATGCACGTGAACTTGCATATTTTTCTTCTTTGTTCTTTCTGGAGCTGCTATTACATTTGTAGCTTTACAGTGCTGCAGATGCATTTTTCTTTAAAAACCTGCAACAAATAACAGTTAGTCAATAAGGGGAATTTTATTTCTTTTTCATAAAGGTTAATTGCTTTATTTCAAAATGTCCAGTCAGTAACCCAACCAACAGCATCGCCATGGAGACTAATTATGTGCATCCTGATGTGAGGGATGGAAACAGACATGGGCGAAGAGGGGTGCAGCGTGCGGCATGTCAGTGAATATCAGAGCATGAGCCCTGCAGTAAATAATGACTCCGCTAACACTCTCTGTCTCCTGCTGAAACCTTGCTGGTCTCTCAGAGAGTTGCCAAGGAAACAGTGAAAGAAAGAAATCCACAGCTTCGTGTCAGAAGGTTGAGGGAGACTTGGAGAAGTGAGAAGGGAAAGATGTTTTAGAGGAATACACCGCATGCATGTTTGAGCCCAATATAGACAATCCAGGTACACGTGATGTTTGGCAACCATTTCCCAAAATATATGATTTTAATGGTAAATTTTGGATTTTTTTTCCTACTTTCCAGACCACCATTGGTTTCAGTTCATTCCAGCATGCTATTAAAATCAACTTGTAGAGACTTGAAACATGCTTGANCCCCCCCCCCCCCGAAGTAACTTTATTTAACTGATCTAACATGGAACAGCACAGAAGACAATGTAAGTATCTGCCAGGAAATATAGTCTCAGGAGAAAACGGCTTTTACTGAGAAATTAAAATGACTGTGAATTCTACAATTGTGAATAAATGTTTTAAAGGACCATACTGGCCATTTTGCATGTTTGAGCCTAATATATTCAATTTTCATATATGTTACGTTACTGACAATCATTTCCCAAAGGATAAAACCGTATTTCAACTTTCCTGATATTTTGCAAAATCTCTTAAACTTTGAAACTCAAATTTTCAAGTGATACACCCACCTTAAAAATCAATGTTTCTCCTACTAACAGTTACACAGCCTTATGAAGTCGCAGTTATTTAAATTTTTCCATAAACGTAGGTTTTCTTTTGGGACTATATTCCCCAGTGGATCCATACATTCACTCCACGCTTTTTATTGCGCTTAAACGCTAAAATTATGTAACACTTCTAAAAAAAAAAAGCCTGAATACACGTCTTGTTGGTGATGATGGATTATCTATCCCAAAAACGTTTCAAGTATCAACAAGTTGATTTTAATAGCGTACCAGAATGAACTGAAACCAATGGAGGTCTGGAAGGTAGGAAAAACATTTTTAATTCACCATTCCAGTAGTATGCTTTGGGAAATGATTGTCAGTAACGTTACATGTATGAAAATTGAATATATTAGGCTCAAACATGCAAAATAGTCAGTATGGTCCTTTAAGGCAAAACAATGAATTTTAAGGTGATACACCTGAACATTGAATGTTCAGGTGTATCACCTGAACATTTGATTTTAAAAGATTAGAGGACTTGAAAAAATAACAGGAAAGCTAAAATACATGTTGTTTTTTTTGTTTTTTGTTTTCAGAAATGTGTTGTCATTAATGTAATATGAATGCTGGGTTGCGTATATTGGGCTCAAACATGGCCATTATAGTACTTTAAAAAGGCACAGTAAACATTCAAGTTTATGATCATTTAATGGCAGTTACATGAAAACACATAATAAAAGTAACAGGTGGAGTGGGAATTGTAACACACTCTTCAAAAAGTTTGAAAAGCTTATTCCGAAACTAAACGAAAACTCTGCCAAGGACACAAAATAGCAGGATTGCTGCTTTGTTACCGAGTGTGCCTCCACATACAAAAACTCAACGTCCTCTGTTTGAATACTAATAGCTGATGTAATTTTTTGCTGCAAGATAAATATGTGTGAATCATGAAAGCAAGACATGAAACCAATCAGCTTTTAACGTCAACAATGGAAGCTAACAGCAGCCAAGCGATGATCGTGAATCGGGTAGCAGTCTCGTTAGAGGATGTTGTGTTTGTGTTTGCTCGCTGTACGTGTCAGTTATCTGGCTACAGCTGTTTTACATTCAGACAAGTTGGAACCCCCCCTCCCCTCCACCTTAATCTCACCCACCAGCATTAATTAAACATTCCTCCCCTTGTCTCTAATTAACGGAGCATTACTTGACCAAAAAACAAAAAGAAAAAAAAAAGTCAGCCGTCTGCATCATCCGACTCGTAATGCATTCCAAAC
This sequence comes from Lucifuga dentata, assembly GCA_014773175.1. Classification (NCBI taxonomy): domain Eukaryota; kingdom Metazoa; phylum Chordata; class Actinopteri; order Ophidiiformes; family Bythitidae; genus Lucifuga; species Lucifuga dentata. Next base: position 64,209 of record VXCM01002185.1, on the reverse strand, counting down.
TATGTGGCAGGGAGCTCCATTTCCTGTTTCTTGTGTAATTAGGCAATGATCAAAGTGCTGCTTGATATGTCACGATGGAAAATAGGCATTTGCTGTACATTTCATCACCAAACTAAGAATTTAGGTATAGCTCTTCAAAAAAAAACCAAAAAAAACAAAGACTTCCAAAAGAATGGCTTTGGCTTAAGAAACACCTTGAATGAATGAATGAATGATGAAATTTTTAGGACACATTATTTCTTCTTTCTCGCTATTTTGCTGGACTTTGGTTTTAAATGGCAGCTTGTCAGTGTATCAAAAGGCAGAGGCTTCTCCCATCCTTTGCTGCAGTCTGGTTGAGCTGGATCATATTTGTAATTTGAGCATTGTGTAGGTGAGGAGGCTCTCAAACACGCAAGAACACACACACACACACGACCCATTCTCTCTTTAAAAGCTTCATAATTCCACCATAGTTGTGCATGAGAGAGACGTGCGATCTCAATCATCCACCCACATCCTCATTTAGTCACCAAACTGACAATAATCTGATAATGTGCATGTGCAGGATGGGTGAATAGTTTAGAGTTTGAGTGCATGTTTCTGTGGATATATAGAAAAAAAGGATAACTATAGTGACTAATAATGTGCCTTTTACAACAGAATAAAATGCATGTCAGTATTTCCAGTGACTCAGCATAAGCTAGCAAGTAGCACTAAACCAATGGATTCAGTTAGAAATTAAGAAAAAAAAATCCAGAAAAAACAGCTTACATAAGGTCTAAATTAATGCTATAACTGATAGAACTGAGGACTCCACAAAAGAAAAATACTGCCATCATAATTGAATAACTTACAACAAAACCTCTTGCCATGCTCCAAATGCTGGTCTAAGTAATATAGTGATGGTTTGGGGGCAAATCCTGAGTGTGTGGTCTGTTAAGATGGACTTGGCTGTAGACATGTATACGAGTTTGTTCTTTGTGGACCAGTGTTTCAGCCTTGTTTCCAGCAATTACATATATCCTCCCATATACTCCCAACTTTGTTCCAGCGAATTCCTAAGTCCATCAATAATAGATCAAGGAATGTGCTAGCTGCTTGTACTGATTCACCTCAGTAAGCAGGCCTCAAACAGCCCGGTGTGTCCTGGCACTTGTCCTGATGAGAGGAACAGGGACCCCATGTGACACGGACGGGGAAGGCACAGAGCTCTTCAAATATTGATCAGTGGAGCTGTCTTTGAGCTGTGTCGTTTCAGCCAGTCGGTCACACCTCGGGACTCGGTGGTTGGTGCAAAAAGGCCGGACAACAAAGCGAAGCGCTCGCAGGCTTGTCTGATTCCATCCAGAATCCACCGATAGCTGTCGGTGCATCTATCATAGCAGAACTCACAGGAGGGGGGGAGAGAGAGAGAGAGAGAGAGAGAGAGAGAGAGAAAGAGAATCACCTTAGCATTGATGTTTGCCTTGGCTCTGCTGCATGATGCATCCCTCAGGATGAACCCCAGGTGGATGGTTGATCAGTGGGGGTCAACTGGGTCGTACAAGACCATTGTGTCTGATTACAGTGCTGTTAGACTGTATGTGGCACCTGCAGAGAAATAGATACAGTTAACTTGCTGTGAGTAAAGGTGAACCTGTGAAGGAAAACACACTCACAGCACTGAAATACGGCCGATGTGAAATTAGTCCTTGGGGCATTTCGTAAGAAACAGCATAATCCCAACCAAACTGGGCAAGTGAGACTAGTGGAGTACCAGTTATGGCTTTTCAAAGTTAGCAATATTCCATTTTAAAGGATTATACCCGTGATTCTGCATGTTTGAGCCCCAGAGGAGGGGACAGTAGCCAGAGACTGTACCCAAATAAAAGTATTATTACTTTATGATAATAGCGACTCAAGTATAAGTAAGAGTAGTAAATAATTACTTGAGTAAGAAAGTGCGTGTGTNGATGTAATTGTCTGCTGTTTCTCCGCGCCACCCTTGCTCTTTTCAGAATTCATTTTTCGTCTAAGTGCCAAGAAAATTATGAAATAAAAAAATTGTTTGCTTAGTTTAAGTTCATTTTAATTAATATTATATTGTGCAGTCCAAAGGCCACCGGCCGGCCCACCTGTCAACTCTCAATGAGTCCAACACCGTGTCAGCCCATCGTTACCACGGAGATGAAGAGACGCTGAATGTGACGGACCAAACCAAAGCAGAGTAGACAGTGGAGCAGTTGGACCTTCATTTTACTTTCTCTGCAGAGAAAGCAGAGAATTTTGACTCGTTGCATCAGAGCGATGTCTTGTAGGAAATACAAATAAAAAAGTAACACAAAGAGTGCAACCAAATGTTACAGAGTAAATGTATATATTTTTCTTCATAAATATACTCAAGTATGAGTTAAAAGTATCCTGCAATAAAACTACTCAGTAAAGTACAATTTTGCAAAAAAAAAAAGTTACTTAAGTAAATGTAATGGAGTAAATGGAATGTGTTAGTATCCACCTCTGTTGAGCCTAATAAACATAAAGTTGAACGATGCTCCACAGAATATCTTGAATATTCAGAATATAACTTCATTGGCACCACAGTTCACCTGAGCTAGTCTATAATTAAACCCAACTTTTTCTTGATGAGCTCTAACTTTTGCTTCGCTGAGGTAAGTTGTCCGGATGCCAAAGCCAGTCTCACTCCGACTCCTGTCCACGCTCTCATATCCGATTTGGATCACAGCCATTAATTCCCACACGTCAAAGCAGCATCAGGTGTGGCTGTATTTTTGACTCATCCCTTGCCCATTTTTGAATTTTCATCCCTATGACTGCAGGCTGGTGAGTGGCAACGGCTGGCTGAACATCGCCATCCTGCCAAATTAATGACACAGGCTGCAGATGCACAAAGTGACACAGGGTCCCCTCACCNCCATCCTGCCAAATTAATGACACAGGCTGCAGATGCACAAAGTGACACAGGGTCCCCTCACCCCCACTGCCACTGGCCCCCGCCTGACCATCTGGTAGCTCTAGAGCAGGTGCCAGTCACTCATCATACCCGCCCGCCCTGCCTCATGCCAGGGCACTACAGCCCTCTGCTGAGGCCTTCAGGCCAGCTTCACAGCTCCCTTTCCCACCTCTTCACCTCCTCATCACCAGTTATCTCCTGCCCAGACAATGGGTGGAGATTCATAAAAAAAAAAAAAATCATAATAACTACACAGCATCACGCTAGATAAGCGCCGTGATAATTGAAGGTCATTCACAAAGCTTTCCTTATGTTACTCAGTGCACCAATCTCCCATTAAAGTAATGTTGTCAGGGGTGTCACGGGTGAAAGCCAATGACGATCGAAGTGTTAATGAGCTGCTTAAAGGATCATACCACCATTTTGCATTTTTGAGCCTAATATATTCATTTTTCATACACGTAAGGTTACTGACAATCATTTCCCAAAGCATACTACTGGAACGGTGAATTAAAAATATTTTTCCTACCTTCCAGACCTCCATTGGTTTCAGTTCATTCTGGTACGCTATTAGAATCAACTTGTTGATACTTGAAACATTCTTGGGATAGATAATCCATCATCACCAACAAGATGTGTATTCAGGTTTTTTTTTTTTTTTGGAAGTTACATAATTTTAGTGTTTAATGCGTGAATGTATGTCTCCAGCGGGGAATATAGTCCCAAAAGAAGGCCAGTGTTTATCGAAAAATTTAAATGACCATGACTTCATAAGGCTGTGTAACTGTTAGCAGACAAAACATGGATTTTTAAGGTGGGTGTATCACTTGAATATTTGTTTTTGAAAGATTAAGAGATTTTGCAAAATATCAGGAAAGCTGAAATACGGTTTTATCCTTTAGGAAATTATTGTCAGTAACGTTACGTGTATGAAAATTGAATGTATTAGCTCAAACATGCAAAATGGATGGTATGGTCCTTTAATATTTAGGAGCCACGACTTATGCTGCTTCATCTGGTGTCAAAGCAACATTGACACATTGAAATTGGCAAAGAAAAACATAAATTCTGCTTTTGAGCTCCACACTTTCACAAGCTGACACTAAGATAACAACTGAATGCACACATGCCCTCGTGTGTGTGTGTGTGTGTGTGTGTGTGTGTGAGGGAGACAGATGCAGAGCGCAGCAGATGAGAAGGCTCAGCACCATGATAATGTGTGTGATATCAGCTCAAAACTCATCACTTAAATAAACTGGCTGATCAGCTGAGTCGGCTTATCTATCACATTTATTGATCACTAACACACGTGAAGCAAATAAAGTTTAAAGCATCAACCAGATTTCATACCGCCAGAATTTACCACCAAAACTAAACAGGTCTTAATTTTTGCATGGAGGTGCTTTATGAATAAGGAAATATTGTAGTAATGCCTCTTTCAAGGCAAAAGTTAAAAGACGCCGGTAACAGGAGTTTATGAATGAGGGAACGTGGTTGCATGATGATATTTGCCCTTATTGATATGCTAAACATTATGAATCCCGCCCGCTCTGCTCAGAATCACGACAGGGAGCTTGTCACTTTTTCCTGTGCAGAACAAACACGGATGGTCGGCATTTAGGCAGATTGTCACTTTGCCTGTTCCAGACAAAGAGCAATGTCAGGGGAACGCGCAGCCAGGCAACCAGTCACTTTGTCTTGCCTGAGCAGAGCAAACTGTTGAAGAGGAATAGATGTGTCACCGAGGCAGACAAGCTCACATAGAAAAGCCTCATCAATCCTTCCTCTGTCAATCAATGCCAGGCTGAAAGAAATCTCCCAGTTGAGGCAGCTGGTGCAGGAGATGGAGGCGCCAATTTGACTGATGACATTTCAGTGGACATTAGCACTTTAGCTGCTTTTCAGTGAGCCTCATCAGTATGGCCGCCCTCCAGCTTCTCTTCAGCCCTGTTTGTTTTCCTCTTTCGTTTCATCAAGTCAGATGTCAGCCGAAACGAGCGGTTGTTTTTTTTTTTTTTTTTTTTTNTTTTTTTTTTTTTTTTTTTTGTTTGTTCACTTCTTGATGTTCCCTTTGACATGGACAATGGATCAGAGCATCCATAATCTCTGTCTGTCTAAAAGAGGCGATGCTCAAAACTTGACACACACCGTTAGTTATTGGGAACTACTAAATCCGCTCGTCACTGAATATCAGTAACAAATTTATTTTAAAGGATCATACCGGTGGTTTTGCATGTTTGAGCCCAGTACACACAGCCCATGCATACACATTACATTACTGACATCCTTTCCCCAAAATATACTGCTGGACTGGTACATTTTAGAATAGTTTTTCCTACCTTCCAGACTGCTGCATTTGATTCAGTTCATTCCAGTACACTGTTAAAAATCAACTTTTAGAGACTTTAAACATGCTTGAGATAAGTAATCCATCACAGTGAACACAATTTTTTTGCCGGCTAACTTTATTTGACTGAGCTACATGGAAGTAAATGTATGTCTCTGCCAGGAAATGTAGTCCCAGGAGAAGACAGCTTACACAGAGAAATTAAAAAGACCGTCCCTTTTACATTTGGACATGCATGTTAGCAGGAACATTGAATTCCAGGGTGTATCAGCTGAACATTTGATTTTTAGAAAAATAGGGTAATAAATAAAGTTTTATGTTTTTGAAATTGGTTGTCAGTAAGGTAATGTATATGTGGGTAGAATTTATTGGGATTAAACATGCAAAATCACTGATATGGTCCTTTAAACATGCATCTTGTAAATGAGAATAGATGACATCTGTATAGAATGGCTAAGTAATTTGTTTTGAGGTTGAGACTTTAAACAAAATACTTTCTAAATCTTCTGTTTCCATTCCTAAAACTCCTTTTGAAATTAGATCAGGTATCAGTTTAGTTATTCATCACAATTCTTTTGTGTGTGTTTGGTTAAAGAAGTTTGCTTAGAAGTCTCTCAGCCACATCAAAACTTTTAAACAAACTAATTTGAAGCCAGTCTGTCTGTTGGAGCCTGTGGTGGTGTTTTAGGGTTGCGGCAAAGCGGTTGACATGAAGACAGATGTTGTTGGTGCTATGTAAATGCTGCAGTTGTTTAAGGGGTGAGTCAGAAGGCAAAATGATGAATGTGTGTCACTGAGGAATAGATCCTCTCTCTCAGAACTTTCCCTCGCCAGTGTGATGCTTCCTGTCTTTCACCGTTTTCTAAAGAGGAAACCGATGCCAGACAGCACGTTCTACAAACCGCAGTGACCATTATCTGAAAAGTTCTAACTGCTTCCAGAAATCTGATCTGTTTTCCCATCATGGGTTTAATCAGTACCTGGTGAGTTTAAAGGACAATACCGGAGATTTTGCATGTTTGAGCCCAATATGTACAACCCACATACGCGTTAACGCTACCAACAATCATTTCCCAAAATATACAACTAGAGCATTAAATTTTAGAATTGTTTTTCCTACCTTCCGGACTACCGTTGGCTTCAGAAAGCAACTAAAATCTACTTGTAGAGACTTGAAATGTGCTTGAGATAAGTAATCCAACACTTTGTCTACTAGGTTTTTTAAGTATTAAGTAAGTTTATTTAACCGGTCCAACACGGAGCTGCATGGAAGACAATGTATGCCTCCGCCAGGGAATATAGTCCCAGAAGAAGACGACTTTTATTGAAATGAAAAATGACTGCACCTTCAACATTTGGATGAACATGTTAGCAGGACAAAGCTGGATTTTTAAGATGGCTGTATCCAAACATTTGACTTTGAAAGATTAGAGGATTTCGCAAAATAACAGCAAAAGTAAGATATGATTTTATGTTTTGTTAAAAATAATATATGGTAACATGACATGTACGCATGTAGTATGTATTGGGCTTAAACATGCAAAATCACTGTTTTGGTCCTGAAACCTCATCCATCGATGGTATTGTTGTGCAGACATCAATGGTATCTGCATTCTCCTGGAGTACTACAGCTCCAAAACACTGAGTTGGGCACAGAATCAGCTTCTTGAGCTGGAGTTACTTAACACATATACTACAGGCCAGAAGTCTGAGGCCACCCCCAGATTAAAAAAAAAAAAAAAAANCAATTTATTGCACAGGAAATGACAAAAATATATAAAATAAATGTAATTAATTAGTTTTCAAGAAGAAGTTGCCAACAAGATCACATTATGTATAGCCACTATGGCTACAGAAATGATTAGTAATGAAGGTATCAGTGCACCGGTTCTCCAGTTATGTTCCAGCTCCCTGCTGATGTGTTTTAACATTCTACTCAATAGCTGCTGTCTGCCTTCTCCTACATCATTTTGGATTAACATGCTACACAGTCTGCTCATGCTGCTGCTCTGCATGTAAAACATGGGGGGGTCAGTAATGCTGTGTGGGGGTTTGGGGGATCTGGAGATCTGGAGACTTGGTCCAAGTTAAAGGAATTATGAAGAAAGAGAATTACCATTCCATCCTTCAAAGACATGCAATTCCATCCGATTTACCAATTATTGGTCAAAATTGCATTCTTCAACAGGACAGTGATCCAAAACATTCATCAAAATGATGCCAAAATTACATCCATTCAAAAGAGAAGCAAAAGGTTTAGAGAATTCTGACTTGGTCAGAGGAGGTTACTTTGACCAAACCAAAGTCTGAGCCTGAAATGACTTCAGAGTGCTTTGATGTTGAATTGTTGTTGAAATTCTTCTTGAAAGCTAATTAGTTACATTTATTTTATATATTTTTGGCATTTCCTGTACAATAAATTGTAAAACAGTTTATTGATGTTTTTTTTTTTTTTTTTTTTTTTTTTAATCTGGGGGTGGCCTCAAACTTCTGACCTGTAGAGTAAAGCCTAGAGAGGCCTGGAACATCCATGTCCAGCAGCCTCTTTCCCCAAAGTCCCCAGTTTTTTCAGGATAGTAGTGAAAAGTGATCAGAAAGTAAAGCTCACGCTGGTTATCTCAGCCTAGCTCAGTGTCTCCTGGTCCATGAGGCCGTAAGTTTCCAAAAAAAAAAAAAAAAANAAAAAAAAAAAAAAAAAAGTTATTCTCATTAAGTTTTCATAATATCATTAGCCCTGTTTACAAGAAATCTAAAAAATAAAATTCCTTCAACACACTCGTCCTCAAACACACACTTTGTGGTTTAAATGTCAGCTCTCCCCATCCTCGCCTTTCAGATAACAGCAAGAGCAGATGAAAGCCCCCCGAGAAAAATATAATACGAGAACGCATTTGTTGTGTTCGATAGCATCAGCATGCAGAGGACAATAGGGATGCACACAGAGGTCTCAGGAGGAGCATTCACGGCAAATGCGTTATTTCTGAAGGAGCACAAACACACCACTTGATCCATCAAGCCCCCATTGTCTGTTTTTTTTTTGTTTGTTTTTTTTAACTCCCAAATCTCAGGAAAAATGTAATCTTGGTAGAATGTAGAGGATGTTTGTATCACTGAAAAACTCACTCAGTGTGAAACAGCAGAGTGGTTTAGAGTTTGGCGATGAAGGAGCGGCTGGAGCAGAGGGAGGTATTTCCTAGTTGATATCAATTTGCTGCTACTTGAGGAAAACATTCATCTGTGGAGGGTGAAACGGTCATACTTGATTCAATGCTTCTGTTTTTTTTTTGTTTTGTTTTTTTTTAATAGCATAGAATAAATCTATTTTTCCTGTTCTTTTTTATCTCTGCCAAGGGGGTTATGCAATCGCTGGCGTTTGTTTGTTTGTCAGTCTGTTTGTTTCGGGTTTTGTTTTTAGCAGAATATCTCAAAATAGTTATGGATGGATTTGGATGAAATTGGGGAGACAGATACAGTAGATAATGTCAAGAGGAAGAAGTGATCACTTTTGGAGGCGATCTGGGTTCATATTGTGGATCCACAATCCAGAAGAAAGTTTTAGCCTATTGTTGTGATGCGACTCCTTTAAGAGCCCGCTATGTGCAGTGTGATGTGTGTGTGTGTGTGTGTGTGTGCGTGTGAACAAGAGAGAGATGCAGATGTGTGTGGCAGTGTGTGGAGCAGGTTGATGTTGCGATGGGAGCAGAGCAGGTTAGCATAACTGCTGTAATGGTGACAGCAACACTGAATCACGGCCTGTGGAAATGTGTGGAAGTTTTAATAGATCTCATATATCTTGCTCTTCATTTTTTTGTTTTGTGACTTCGTACAGTCTAGCTTAGCTTTAATGTTCAGCTGAAATGGGGATTTTATATTAGTATTAATCTTACCAATGTCCTGTATGTGCTGTATGCTCAGTTCTCATTTTGCTAACTGGCTGGAATGAGTCATTACACTATGCTATCCTTAACAGGCTGGCTGAACAATGTGCCCAGTGTCCCAAAAATGTGTGTATTACTTGTGTAGTATACGTTTTAAAAACCGTTTATGCAGCCTTTACTCCAACTTCTTGCATTTGTTTTGTTCTTGTTTCACCTTGATGGTTGTCTGTAATTGATGGAGAGGATTTTTATATACTCATGCCGCGTTCATTGTACCTGAGAACTAGTCAGAGCCCTGAATTACATTGTTTGTGACCACTGTACGTTCAGGCTAAACAAAGACTATAAAGTCAGATTGTTCTGCATATGTGTTACAGTAATAATCACGGGAGAACATTTCATCTAGGGACTAAACAGTATGACAGCTGATTAAATGTGTGACATCATCAGTAAGTGACGTCGCTTCTGATGGCGCTTGAGGACGAGAAAGTTTCTTCTCTTAAATCGTTGCTCCTCAGTCCTCGCGTCTGTTCCTCACGTCTTAAGACGCGAGGAAAACATGCAAGTGAGGGAAACGTGGAAATGAATATGAGCTGTGGAATGCACCTCAACAAGTGTTAGTAGTATAAGACTTTTTAGCTGCCAGTAAGCAACGAACTGCTCTGTTTTCCTCCAACTTCTGACTCAAATGATGCTATTCAACAAGGAAATTAACATAAAGAAAATGATGTTTGTGTTTAGGATCCTGTGAGTGGGTGATTGTGGGTGTAACGGTAATCAGCGGAGTCTGCTGAGTGTCATGTTTTTCAAAATCAGCTAGCCTATTACTTAGAATCTCTTTCATCCCGTCAATCCCTTTATATGACAAACAACATCCGTAAGAGAGTCAGCAATCAGCTTTTTTAGCTTTATCTCTGAAATAACCAATTTCCTGTTTTTTTTGTTTTTTTTTTGCTGGATATCAGCAGGGACAGAAATCAATTTGGTTTTTCCATTCTGATCATCAGCAGGAGTCGAGAACACTTGATTGAAAAAAAATGAGCACGTCACTTTGAATCACCATATTATACTCACATATTCCATGAATAAGCATCAATTGTAAAGACAAAAAAGGCAATCCTTCCTCTCTCTCCTGGTTTTGATTTGTATTATTTTAATTCTCACCTATTTAAATGCATAATCGCCTTTACCTTTTCACAATTGCTGAGAACAATTGCAGCCAGAGAGCCGACTATTGTATCAACAGTATGATAGCGAGTAACAAAGGCCTAATTACTACCTGCTGGATATGATGAGGAATAATTAGTTTGATCATGGAGAGCCGCAGACGACAAGCTTGCAAGGAGCTCAACGGTGCCCATTAATGAAGGCAAATAAATGTATTATCTGATGTTTTCACAAGTCGTCGGTTGGGTGCAATAAAGGAGTTTGTTTATTTGTCAAGTGTTGCTGCTTTCAGATTCCTGGGAAAACAGTCTGATCCTTTCCTAAGTTGATACTAAAAATAACTAAGTGAAACTCTATCATTAAAGGAACATATTGGTGATTTTGCATGTTTGAATGATAAATACAAATCTGCATACACGTGACATTACCTACATATTAGGTTTGTTTTTCCAACCTTCTAGATTGGTTTCAGTTCAAATAAACTTGTAGAGACTTGAAAAGTGCTTGAGATAGGTAACCATCACAGCAGACCAGCCATCGTTCTTATTTTTTGTCTAAGTTACTTAATTTAACTGGTCCAACACAGAGTTTCCAGGACAAAAATGTTTGTCTTCACCAGGGAATTATAGTCCCAGAATAAGACAGTTTTTACCTGCAAAATTAAACGACTGTTCCTTTTTCATTCGGTTGTGTACGTGTTAGCAGGTGAAACATGAATTTTAAGGTGTGTGTATCACTTGATCATTTGATTTTGAAAGATTAGGAGATACAGCAAAATGATTGGCAGTAACATAACGTAAACTTTGGAAAATCTCCCTCTCTCCTTTTGCTCTATTGACTCTGTGGACACTTTCAAAAAGCAGCCCAAAGTTGTTTTCAGACAGGCTTTCGAGTAATATGTTGCTTCTGTGGTTATGATTTTATGGTTTTAACATAATTTTAATAAGCTTTATGTTTTTTGTAATTTTTCTGTTTTAACTTGTAAAGCACTTTGTGACCCTTATGTCTGTGAAAGGTGCCATATAAATAAACTTTACTTACTAACTTAACTTGGCTTTTTATGAGTGAGAGTGCACTTGTTGGAATTTTAAGAGGGTTTCAATTGATGTATTTTTAGATATATTTTATGTGCTTATGAATTTATGGGTTTTTATATGTTGTCTTATGTTTTATGTACACTATGCTGCACACCGAAATGCCCCTATGGGGAAAAATAATAAACTTGAACTTGAACTTGAACTGTAAGCAGGTGGTATTCATTGGGCTGGGGCTCAATCATGCCAAAATCACCGGTATGCTCCTTTCAGGTAACCAAATCAGAATGAAACTCAACAATGTGAAAGCCACATAAACACCTCGATTAAGCAGCAGCTCCCTGCTCAGAGTCGTGTTTAACAGGGTGCCATCCTCACCACTTCACAGTGAACCGCTGAGCCCAGCTGAGAGCTGACATTTGGCCCTGCAGCACTTATGCTGAGCTGTTTAAACAGTCGGCAGCTTCACGCCACAGGTTGAAGTTTAATCCAACGTGATGCTGTGAAAAGCTCTGGTTCCTTGGCCCCTGCTGCCCTCCATACCTGGCCCCTCTGGCTCTCCAGCCCCTACAGGTTTTCCCAGCTGATGGGGTTAACTCCCCTCGGTGTTGATGCAGGTTTTGGCTGCCATGCAACATTTCTGCTTCTTTGAACGGCCGAAGAGTGCTGCGGACCATTAGCGCTGAACAAAAGAAGTAGACAAAAGAGGGTGACAGGGAGAGGTGGCAGAGTGGAAGCAGGTGCAGTTTAATGACTGTGCAGATGTGTGTGTGAATGTGTATAGTCCCTCTCAACAATTCCTACACGGCTATCGATGTGCTGCTACTTAGAAAAACCCTCGTATTCAACAGTCTGCACCCTCGATTTCCCTCCCAGATTCTGTCATTCCCTCACAGGCAGGATTGACAGATGTTGTTACTTCTTATTGGATGTTTGCAGCTAATTCTTTTTTTTTTTTTTTTTTTTTTTTTTNTTTTTTTTTTTTTTTTTTTAACAGTAATTATATGCCTGCATTCCTAATGGGACACAATGATTATTTCACTTGAATTACCAAAATAAGTTATTATAACGTATAGCTTGCACATTACTGCAAGAAAAATAAGTAGCATGTGGAATTGTGAGGACGAGCAGCGAATGCAGATGAAATATGTTAATCAGCTGCCAAAGCAGGAGCACAACTTGTGGTTAATGGCACAACAGTGCAATATGGCCCTCCGGGGGAGAGAGAAATGAGCATTTTCATCACCACGAGTCCCTCGTCTGAGAGAGGGAAAGAGTCAGGCAGAGAGACAGCATTAAAAAGCCAGCGAGAAAGAAAAGAGGCTGCCTGTCCCTACCTCCCATGCACATTATCCCTTCAAACAGAAGAGAGGCACAAGCGAAAAGCGAATCGGCAAAGACAGGATAATTTCCTTGACGTATAAGAATAAAGAGCCTATCAAAGTTAGAAAAGGGAAAAAGAGGGGCACTTGTTACAAAGGGAACAGAAATGCAGGAGAGAAGGATGCGAGGAGCGAAGCAGTGGAGGGAGCAGGGACGCATGATGCTGGGGAAAGCAGCAGGGGGCCTGTGTGAAAGTGGGCTGGTGCATCAATATGTCTCGGAGAACCCTGTCGATAGAACCCATCCCTCTCGGCGTAACACACAAATGTTATGCCGTTTGAAACCCATCAGCTGGCAATTCAAAGCTTCATGGTCACCTCGCCTTCTCTTCGTATCTCTGCGAGGGTGCAAACCCAGAAGCTGTTATTTACTTTTTTCCTTCCCATCAAAGTCATCGCTGATACTGGAGATGTGTGAGTGGGCGTTGTGGCCATCCGCCATCAATACCGAAGCAGTGTCCTGGAATGATATCATAGGGCTGGGTGGGCTGATTGGGCTGGGAAAAGGGCGAACCCCAGGCTCCAAGCATTATGGAAACAGAGCAGAAGAAAATTTTGTGGTGTAATTGTAATCAACCAGCCATTGTTGACTAAATCAACACATTTGTGTTGCATAAAGGGTTACAAATAAATGAAGCAGACTGGAGTTTTTAACTACTGAAATTGTGAAGGCAGTATTTCCCATGATTAATTGAACCGTAGCATAAAATCAGAACCAAGTAGAGCCGGAGAAGTTTGAAAATTATGCACAAAACTGGTCAGAGCTTGCATTCGACAAGCAGCATAGACAGCAGCATAAACATTAAAGGACCATCTGATGATATTGCATGTTTCCGCATACACCTTATGTTACTGAACAACCATTTCTCAAAATATACTACTAGAGCAGCACATTTTACAAATGTTTGCTCCTGTGACCTTCTGGAGACTCGTGGATCAGGATGACCAGAATGATTTTGCGTCTGCGTACCTAAATGATATTTTCATTTAAACTACCATTTGGGAAGATTACCTGATACAACTGAGGAGAGAGCTGGAGCATCTCCACTCTGCCAGCCTGACCATCATCCCCTCCAAGTGTGTCTGCCAAGAACAGAAACACAGTGTCTTGGCTTTGTCATTGGAACTGGGGTCATAAAACTTTTGCCACAAATTGCATCCAAGAATCCAAGTGTCCAAGTTGCTCTATCAGGTCTGAAAAACTGAAGAAGCAACTGAGAATCTTCATAGATATTTCTTCAAAATGGGGTATCCTCGCACTTCTGCAAGGCCCACAGTACGACGAGAATCCTGTGGCCTACATCGATCATAAGCCGTTTCCTTGCATTTTTTTTTTTTTTTTTTNATTTTTTTTTTTTTTTTTTGACTATTTGGGTAAATAAAACAAATACTTGCCTACCTATTTGGTCTCTCACATACCCAAACAGCCTGGTAATCTATTTTCATAAATCTCAAGTTATCATTTTGTGTATTTCTCTGCATGCACAGCTACTTTGTACATGTGCATGTTTGACATGAGAAAGGAAGGTTGCCTCCCATCTTTCTATTAAAGGCAGGTGATAATTTAGTCTTCCTCCTCCACAAGATAGAGAAGGCGTACAGAATGATGATGTGCACTGCAGATCACAATCACCCTGTGAATGTCTCTTCATACCTCCCACTTTGATTGATAAGGGATGTCACCTGTGTGTGTGTTTGTGTGCATGCAAAAGTGAGAACTGAAACATTCCAATTTCATGGCAAAAGCAACAATGCTATTTAGAGCAAATTGTGCATAATTATGCTGCAGTTGTGTTTGTCACACTTAAGACTTGGCAACGCAGACAATCTCTTACCCTTTTTTTTCCCGTTACACTCAAAGACACACTGACACACACTCTCACACAAACATAATCATGATAATAGCATTTTGCTAACAGGCACAGTTGAAAGCTCTGATGTTGACAAGAAAATGTTTTTGCGAGAGGTTTTTCCAAAAGACAGTTGAATGGGCTTTTCTTCACTTAACGTCATTAGCATTCTACAAAATACAAATTAAATGCACTATCTGTGTCTCTACAACTAATAACATTTCATGGACATGAGACACATGGTTGGGAAAGATGAAAAGGAAGCTACACCGCAAACCCTGGCAGCCTAATCAAGACTTCAGCAGAGCTTTATGGGTGGAGATGCACCGCCATGTTCCATTAGCTAGAACGGGGAAGACTAATAACTGTATGTCCTGAGGGTGGAGGGGATCTTCCCTCTTTACCTCTCACAGGTAGGGTTGTTGAGATGAACTGTTTTTACTATTAATCGCGCTTATAAACGTCATGGTGTCCAAACCGTAAGAATTTAGAAGCTACAGTTTAAAAGAAAAAAAACCTCTGTGGAAATGACAAAAACTCTGAAAAAAAGACAAATTGAGTTTTTTCACCGAGCATCTAGCAACGTCCAGAAACATCTCTGTTTCTTAGCTACAAACTATCTTGACTACCAAAACTACCTTAGAATGCAAGAGAAACTTGACACCTAAGCCTCATATCCACTGAAAAACGCATTAAATTGGTGGTCTGAGAGCATTTTGGATATCTTAAAAATGAGCAGGGTGTAGTTGAGGAAGACGGAAGACGGATATCACTGGATCCAGCGCTGCATAGCCAAGTCGTGCTAAAACACCTCGCTAATGTTAAGGCTGGATTATACTTTCCGCGAGGATCTGCGAGGCTCCGCCTACAGCAGACGTGCACGCGGTTCTGTTTATACTTCATTTTGGTATCTGCTTGGAGGATGCATTCCACACATGCACTGCATGAAGAAGAGCTTCTATATGTTTATTATATTTAACACAAAGTGTTTAAAAAAAAAAAAAANTTTTAAAAAAAAAAAAAAATGGCTTGGAAAGCCAGAAAATGGAATGTGTGGCTGCTCAATATATTAAATATATTGTCTACAAACATTTTCATCTATTCCTGACACATGGGCAATTTCCCTCCATGAATTTCTGCACATTTGGGTGTCTTTATAGTCCTTTAAAGAACTAATACAGATTCGGGTGGCATCGGACCTCTCACAGCATCTCTTCAAGAAAGCAGCATCAAAAGCAGTATCCATGTTGGTTTCTAGCGCATACGTAGGTGATAGACTGTGCTCTTGTAGTGTAGTGACCACACAAATTTTGGGAGGCATGCGGATGTCTGCACGGAGGCTCCACGTACACCCTCTGATGTCTACAGATGACAATATTTACATCATGCAGACCCAAGCGGACCCTCGCGGACTCGCATACACGGAAAGTATAATTCAGCCTTTACCAGCAGCAGGGTTAAGGTAAAACACTGCACTAGCTAATATAGCAGCAGGTTAACGGTAAAAATCTAATGTTAGCAGCAGGTCTAAGGTAAAACACCCCACTAGCTAATGTTAGCAGTGGGTTTAAGGTCAATCACTCTACTAGCTAATGTTAGTAGCAGGTTTAAGATAAAATAGTCTACTTGCTATGTTAGCAACAGGTTAAGCTAAAACACTCCGCTAATGTTAGCAACGGGTTTAAGATAAAACACTGCACTTTAATGCTGTTTAAGGTAAAACACTAAACTAGCTAATGTTAGCAGCATATTATTATTATTATTATTATTATTATTATTATTATTAATAAAGGACAGGAAGACAGGAAAATGGGTCATGCTGACTTCATGTTTTATGTGTGTGTGTGTGTGTGTGTGTGTGTGTGTGTGTGTGTGTGTGTGTTATGTAATAAATAGCTCCACCCCAAACTTGTTTCCCATCTCCACGCTGCACCCATAGCCTCTGGCCACAGGTTTTCCGCTGTGCTCTTACTGAGGCCTGGTGGCAGATAAGACGGTGGACACCCACATGTCCATGATGCAGACTTTTGTAAACAGAGATAATCAGTGACTCAGTCAATGCTGACTCCCAGGACCTCTGCGTTTTGAGAGGTTATCTCCAACCCAAACTGGAGTCTGGAGTCAGGCACGTGGGTTTGTGTGACCTTGTTAGCTTTTTCCGCATACAAACCTCAAAGCTCCTCCTGGTTAAAGGTTAACGCTCTCCATAATAAAAGCGGTTATTGATTCAAATGTCTCGTAAAGCTCTGTTGACCTCTGCAGCCTGGATCCCGTCACTTGTGCAATTGTAAATGTACAGCGTCCACCACAATTATTGGCAACCTTGGTAAATAAAAGTAAAATGGGCTGTGGAAAAAAAAAATCTTGATTGTTTATCCTCTTGATCTTCAATCAAAAATATTAACAAAAAAATATAACCTTCAGTTAAAGTAAAATAATGGAAAGGAAAAACAATTGTTATCATGAAACAAATGTTTTTCTTAATGGGCCTGGAAGAGGATGTGTGTGTGTATATTGACTCCACGCACAGTGAGGATGATGGTTCGAGTGGCCAAAGAATCTCTGAGGATCACAGCTGGAGGATTGCAGATGTTAGGGAGGTTTTGGGGTCAGAAAGTCTCCAAAACTATGATCAGACGTCACCCTAAAACCGGACCAGACCGAGTGAGGAAAAACATTTCCTCAATCGGTCTGGTATTGTAATGTCTGACTGAGTGTCCCACAGGAATTTTGCCAGCAAGGTATAAGAATTCCTTTTTCCTTTCATTTATTTCATTTTAATTAAAGGTTATATTTTTATTCATATTTTGAATGAAAGACCAAGAAGGTAAACATGAAGACATTTTTTTTCACAGCACATTTTGCTTTTATCTACCAAGGGTGCCAATATTAGTGGAGGACGCTGTATACAGTACAAAAAAAAAATTCTAACATTATCCCCAACATCTCGTGACATCACGTATAACTTCACAACAACTGAAAATGCCAGAAAGCTGTAAATGCACCTGATATACCAGACGGCTGGAAACATGTCTTCTGATGTAGTTTGAGTGCAACGTTTCAGTGTTTGCCCTGCACCATAGAGCTTCATACCTCTGTTGTCTGAGCTCCGACTGAAATAAAGCACTCCAGATCCTATCTATTTGATTTTTCACAGTCCCAATATAACCTCTTCCACACAAGGCTTTTTATTACCACTCACGCAGACAAGCCTTATTTGCAAGCTGTTTTCTATAGCAAATCGTTATTGCTCCATGGCATTTCAGTTGAATGAGATATCAAGTTATTGTGTCATTCGTCGGGTCCCAGACATGACTCCAATAAGAAAATAAAGATATCGAAATAACAGTTTTAATAAAGGCAGCTGAAGATATGGTTCAATGGATAGAAAATATCAGGCGTTTATGTGAAAAGAGACGCATTCCCAAACTGAGCCGCTGTTAATGTTTAATATTCAAAACATCCAGATGCAGAGGTACAAATTTGGATGAATGTGGGCATTCACTGAGAAATACTTCATCAACTTTTCATATTTCAGGCAATGATGGAAGCAGCACTCAAATCCCCCAGCAACTGAAAAATAATTACAAGTAAATTCAAAATTAAACTTACGTAAAAGCAAACAAGCGTTTGTAGTTAACTTTACTGAAGTATCAAAAGTAAAAGTACTAATTGTAAAGAATAGTAGTCATTCATTGTTTAATAATGCATTGATGTAGCTAGTGAATGCTAATGTGTCAGTAATGGAAATCCCTAAAATGCAACATAAAGTCACGTCTCTATAAGTCTGGGGATTTTAATGTTTTTCTGGATTTTCTAAAAATAATAATATTGAATCAGAATTTATTTATTTATTTTTTTTTTAAAGAGCATCCATTTTACAATGTGGAATGGAAATATAAATCTGCATTATAATTATCAATGTAATGAAAAGAAAGTAGGACGGCGGGGAGAGCAAAAAGTCTCCCAAAATGTTAACCAGCAAATTGGGAATATTTGGAAGAGTTTGTCAAGTGAGACACTTCAATGTAATGATTTAAATTTTTTTATTTTTTTTTTAAAAGTAAGTAAGTAAGAAAAAAACAATAAAATCCAAAACGTTGACACAATTTGATTTTTGGGGGGGGACATCATTGAACTTCAGCAAAAAACTAATTATGAATAGCTTGAACGACCCAGAGCTTATCGCTGCTTTTATTGCTTTTATTGGAATTGTTTCACCAAACCTGACCAGGATGTGGACACACACACACACACACACACACACACTGCTCCTTTTTTATCTGCTTGCTGGCAAAATTCTTGTGGGACACTCAGTCTGACTTTACAACACACACACACACACACACACGTTTGCACAGACAGACAGATATGCATACATTCCACACACACACACACACACACACACCTTCTTATCAGGGCGGTGGGAGTTGGTTTTGATGCTGTGACAAACTGTCCAGCCAGCTGAAGCTATCTACGGAGAGCATTTCTGTTCTGTTGTTTGATGCTGTTTTAGTAATTAACTCAGACAAAAGCTCCAGCAGCTCCCTTCTGATGTGCAGTCAACACACAGACACACACACACACACACACCCCCCACATCTACACTGATAAAGCAGGGAGTCTGGGGATGTGCGGAATTTGTTGACAGCGTGAGCAATATTCAGAAATACTTTTCAAAATAAGCATGTGGGAATCAATGGCAATCTCCCAGCCACACTTATAGTATCAAATAATAAGATTTGCTTCATAACTCTCTGCAGAACCTGAAATATGAGACTGGCACAGCTTTGTGTGGAGGCTTCCTGCAATGTAAATATGTCAGCGCATGGTAATTTGGGGTAAACTGTTAAAACAGCACTGCAAATGTGATAAAATGCTTAAAAAAAAAAAAAAAAANTAAAAAAAAAAAAAAAAATGTAAGGAAGAAAAGCTGTGGAGCTTTTGCAGCTTTTTCCACGCTAGCAGGATTTATCCAGTGGCTGGTTTTAAAGAAATGTGATCGCTCACATACAGTATATCCATCTAAAAACATCAGGAAATTATGACCTACAGTTATGCAAATGTGTGTATTATTGTGTGAAGGGAGGTATTTATTTTTTGAAGCTGCTGCCGTTTCTGCAGATTTACGGGGATGAAGATGTCGCGCACTAACATACAACTTTTTATTGGCTCTGCTAAGCTTGTTTTTCAACCAAACAGTGCAAATGACAGACTTTGCTGATGTTATAATGGACCGTAACTCTGTTTACAGTTACACTGTGGAGTTCAGCTCTGACATCCAAACTTGTGTTTTAAAACCTTCACACTAGAATGCTGTATTTATTTAGGTGCGTTTCTTCCCTCTCGTCTGAAGTGTTGTAATGTGAGAGCTGTGTTTTTGTGTTCCGAGAGTTTCCTTGGTGAACAAAATCCGCTTCTCATCCTGCGGTTAACTTTGAGGAAGGTGAACATACTGTAGATCCACGCCGTTTTGGGTTTTATAATATTTATGGTTCATCTTTCCATCTGAATTTATGTTGTCCAAAATCTTTATTGTGGATGTTTTTCTGCTTCGTGTTTCCTTCCTGCGGCCACATGAGTTGGAACAGCTTGTAACCAGTATGAATTTGGTCATCAGGACTTATTTAAATCTTGGATGCAACAAGCAACAAACAATTCAAGTATGTGATTTTTCTTCAGTCATCCGTTTTCTAATGCTTTACTGGAACAAGTGACCCAATGCCAATGTTTTGTTCACATGTGGTACATATCAGACATGCTTTGTGAACATGAAAACAGTAAAAAAGCATGTGGAATCGTGTATTCTTAGGCCCATTTTAGGTTGCATTCGTGTCGAAATAGATCTGATAATGTATAAAACCAGTGAGGGCCAATGAGACTGTCATCTAATCTCACAGATCAGAATTTAATTGCCAACTCGTACCTTTTAAAGGACAATACCAGTGATTTTGCATGTTTGAGCCCAATATATACAATCTACATTTCGCAAATAATCTGCTTTAGCTATAAGTTTTGCATTTTTTCCCTACCTATGACTGCCATTGTTTTCAATTCATTCTAGTACATGACTAAAATCAGCTTGTAGAGACTTGAAATATGTTTCAGATAGTAATCCATCACACCGAACAGGATGATTAATATGTTTTTTGTCAAAGTAACTTTATTTAACCGGGTCAACAGGGAGCTGCATGTAAGACACTGTACATCTCCGCCAGGGAATATAGTCGCAGGAGCAGAGCTGGTAGAGTAGCACCAGAAACTCTACTCAAGTAAAATTACTGTTACTTTATGATATTAGTGACTCAAGTATAAGTAAGAGTATTCACTAAAATAATTGCTTGAATGAGAGTAATAAAGTATCTATTTAAAAAAAATTACTTTAGTAATTGTCTGTCTCTTTGATCAAGCTTATTCTTCAGAATAATCAAAAAGCTATAAAGTGCTCATCTAAGGAAAAAAAATGCAAAGTAGCCATATGTAGCTTCTAATACAATCCAAATCATATCATATCAAGAAACAGNAAATGCAAAGTAGCCATATGTAGCTTCTAATACAATCCAAATCATATCATATCAAGAAACAGTAGACTAATAAATCAAATATTTACCACATAACAAATCATGGCAATTCTGATCACAAGACAGTTAGCTAAGTTAGCTTCATGAATTTACTCACAATAGAACAGGAAAACTTGAGTTAGCATTAGCAGCAGCAGCTAGTTAAGTAGCTAACGTTGCAGCTTACCACCACATGTTTCCTCAAGTTCCATGTTGATTCTTAGAAGCTGAAATGTCACATTTTTAGCAGACAAAGACGTAACACATTATGTAGCTGTTGGTTTTGGTAGACTGAAAAGAAAACAGCATTTGAATGTGTGGCCAGGGATGTGCCTCTTCTAAACCTCCTGCTGTCGATTCCATCATGACTGTTCTACTCCGGGTGAAACTATGGAGGAGGATGGAGGCGTGGCTACTTTGGAGCTGAAGCAGACAGTGTAGTGTCTGACAATGAGAGAAAAACTGAACGTGACTGAATTCAAATGGTGAAATCAAAAGTAACACAAAGAGAGCGAACAGATGTAACGAAGTAAAAGTATATTTTTTTCTTCATAAATATACTCAAGTATGAGTTAAAAGTATCCTGCAATAAAACTACACAGTAAAGTACAATTTTGTGAAAAAAGTTACTTAAGTAAATGTAACGGAGTAAATGTAATGTGTTACTACACACCTCTGCCCAGGAGAAGAAGGCTTTACCTAGACATGATAAACGATTATCCACATTCAGTCATACTGTAAGTGTTAGCAGGTGAAACATTGAATTTTAAGGCGGGTGTATCACTTGAACATTTAATTTTGAAAGCTTAGGAGGTCTGGCAAAATACTAGAAAAAAACTATTTTATGTTTTGGAAAATAGTTGTCAGTAACGTAGTATTTATGGGACTTAAATAAACATTCCCTGTTATGAAAAAAATGCTGGTATGGTCCTTTAAATGCAACACTCTTCTGTTTAGCATACGTTTTGTTTCACATATGAATGGTGTAGCGGTGATCATTGCCACACACACCTAAGTTTCAACAAGTGCTGTAATCCTTGCCTCCTTATAAAATATAATTAAGTCAAGAAAAGTATAAAGTCAAACTACAGCCTTATTTGTGCATGTCTCAGATCTAATTCATGTAAACACATATTGGACAGAGGTCAACTGAAAAAAAGAAGATGTAAAGAATTTGATATATGAAAAAATAAATATATAGTATAGGTTAAACCATCAAAAGCCACCTGATGCTCTCAGCTGAGCTTCAAACAGCTCATCTCTTTGCACTTTCCTGTCCATGTTGGAAACTCAGGCTCTGCTTAAAAAATCCAAACACGGGGCCAAGCAAAACATTCCACATCTATTAGGATCAGAAGAGCTTCGTGAGAGTTGTGGCTACACTGTCAGAGCCTTTTCTACGTGCAGCATCATATCTAAGTGAGGTCATTTTGTTGAATCACCCCCCAAAGCGAATCGCCTACGAGGCCCCTAATAATTTTATTACCGCATATATATCAAGGCCAGGCTTTGTGCTTTTGTCGAATTTGTGGGAGACTTGGAAGCCATCTGTGAGCCGCCATGCTGCTCCTCCACTCTCTGCTCATTTGTTCGACCTGCAGTCGTCACTGGCTTCTATTTTCTCTCTCTTTGTTTCCCTGCCTGTCTTCATTAAACTTGTCAAGTTCCTGCAGCTATGCCAGCTCTGTTTTCTGCACTGCTGTTCTCATCACCATGCCCTTCAGTTGCCTAGAAACTGAATATGGCGAAGACGTGAAAGGCTGATAACACCTTCTGACACAAAGTAAACATCAACCCTTGTTATATAAAGCATATGAAAAGTTTTAGAACAAAGGAGAGGGACAATTAGAGTAAGCCAGGATAGTACATTTCTGAAAATTACAAGGCTGTTGGTGACATTGTTTACTGGAGGCTGTTAAGTAAATCAACATTTCGTTCTCAATATAAAGCAGATGATGCATGATTCGCGATATTCTGGAAATGAGGATGTTTCAGAGAGCGACTCTGCTATGGAACAGTAAACTGAGAAGTGGTGGCCTAAAGGTTAGAGAAGCGAACTGTGACCAACAGGCCGCCAGTTCAGTCTTTGGACTGAGTATCTGTCCCTCCCTCATTATCACCACCGAGGAGCCCTTGAGCAAGGTACCTAATTAATTGTGTGAGCAGGGCGTTCCTGCAAAAAAACAAACAAACAAAAAAAAAAACCCAAAAACCTCAAAGCTTCCTTGACAGAATGACGCATCACAGTAATTAGCACAATTTTCTACTTGACATTAACGAGGCATGCGCTTCCATCCACAGTTCATACATGAGTGTTGTTACTAACATATTAGCTTACATATTGTATCCACTAGGGGTCAATTTTAGGGCCAAAACATAAACTACCTCCTAAAAGACCGTACCAGCGATTTTGCATGTATTAACCCAATAAAAACTACTTTCATATACATTATGTTACTGACAGATTCCAAAACATAAAACAATATTTTAGTTTTGCTGTTATTTTGCTAAATCCCCATATCTTTTAAAATCACATGTTCAGGTAATACACCCACCTTAAAATTTAACATTTCAATGGTTAACACATATGTCTGAATGCACAAGGGGCAGTTGTTTTTAATTTCTAGGTAAAAGCTGTCTTTTCCTGGGAGTACATTCCCCATGTGTGGACAGATTCAATGAAGTTACTTTGGCAAAAAAAAAAAAAAAAAAAAAAAGAAGCTTAATAGCCATTGTGTTCGCTGTGATGGATTATGTATCTAAAGCGCATTTCAAGTCTCTACAATTTTATTTGAATAGCATCTTAGAATGAACTGAAACTGATGGCAATCTGGAAGGAAGGGAAAAATGCTTCTAAAATGTACCGCAGTTGTAGCTTGTGGCCATGGGATATTATTTTGTTTTCACACAACTCATGGCCATTTTTTTCAAAAATGTCACCACCTATAGATTTTTATAGTCACAAAATGTGGCAGATGAGGAATAAGAATAGCAGTAGCCAGGGTTTTCCTAACGGCGCCCTTCACATCTAACTATAAAGGGAGAAATCTCTGTTGTCAGTGGCACCAATATCTCTCTAGAACCTGGCACTGTATGAAGTTGAAATTCGGCAGGTTTATTGCTCAGGACCCAAGGACGTNTCTCTAGAACCTGGCACTGTATGAAGTTGAAATTCGGCAGGTTTATTGCTCAGGACCCAAGGACGTGTAGTGTGAAATTATTTGGATGAGCGGTTCTCGAATTGAGCTGTGCTGGTAAAAAGTAGTCTGCGCAGCAGGATAGGCTTTGGGCGTGGCAACACATGCTCAGCCCCACAGCCACTGCAAACAAAGCTAGCTCACGAGGACGTGCAGAACAAAATTATGGCAGGCTGTGGAGCACTCCATAAAGTCCAACACGTTCGGAACAGGCATGTTTTGAACGGGCACTGCACTATTCATAATAATAATATAATACCTTTATTTGTGTAGCACCTTTCATGCAAATATGCAGCCCAAGTGCTTTACAAGACGTGAAGAGTCTAAAAGTCTCTTCATGTCATGTAAAAGAACAAACATAATAAATGTAAAGGACAAGAAGAGACAGCATGTCTGGAATATGTGTTGAGAGCTTTCAAAACAAGTGAAGAAACACTCTACCAAATGCCATCAGTCCTACTTTTCAACCCACTGTCCATCGTGTCTCATCAAAGTGTGATATACATTTCGATGCAATTTCCTATTAGTTTTATTTTTTTTTAAAGCAAAATATGATCGCCTGATTCGTATATCACTGCCAACGCGGCAAGTGACATTAAATCGATATGAGGGCATGTATTTGTGGGTCGCTCTGTGGTTACAGAACTAATGACAGAACAAGACAAATTAAGTGTCTGCTTAGGCGCACTTCCTCAGCTTATGGCTTGACAAGATGATGGGCTGACATAATGAAAAATGGGGGGNGGGGGGGGGTCAGGAGAAAACCAAAAGAGCGAGAAGAACATTTCATTCATAGGCGTCATTTGGAGAGTTGTTGGCTATGTGGCACAGAATGTGATGTGACATTGATTATGACTGGCATGTCAGGGCAAGATAACCTCTCTATGTGTGTGTGTATGTGTGTCATGGTGTGGAAGTTTATGTGTTTGTGTGTGTGTGTCTGTGTGTTTGGTTTGCCTTGAGGGCCCATTTTGAGGCTGTGAAGGTGGTGAAGTTGAAGAGGCACAGGCTGGGACTGATAAAACAGACATATCTCTCCATCAGATGCTGGCAGGGAAACAAATGGGGTCAAAGTAGGTCGACAACATCACCATGTTGTCTGTCTCAGTCTGCTGCTCGTATGACTGTTCTAACAGAGACGTGGAAGCTGATAAACCAACATCTGAGCAGATTCACCACAAAACGAATACAGCTGTATTAGCTTGTAGTCTGATGGGGGGNGGGGGGGTGTATTTGAAAAGAAATCAATATGTGATTCTTCGGCTTGTAATCTAGAACAAAGGCTTCTACAGATGGTCCGACTTTGGGTAAATGCAGATGGAAGTTAAAGGACAATGCCGGTGATTTTGCTTAAGCCCAACATACATGTTATGTTATGTCATGTTATGGCCCTCTTTCATTACAGGGCTAATGTGTATCAAACCATATCGAGCTGATGGTCTGGTCCTTTTCATTACACCTGTACCTGACCTGAGCTGAGCTGAAGTGAGCCAAAACCCCGATTTTGTGTCCCAAAAGCCATCTCCGCCATCAACAGGGCGTGATGACATTGTGTGCTCTGATTGGCTCAACCATTTGTCAATATTACAAGCAGCAGAGGGAGAGGAGACAGAGCGCCATGTTTAAAACTGGAGATTTTCCAGCGGACATATATAACTTTATAATTACCCAGAAAATATGACTGGAGGAACTGGGCTAAGCTGTTGCTTTAGTCCACGGTTCAACAACAGGATTACCTACCTACCTACCTACCTACCTACCTACCTACCTATCTACTTACCAACTTACCTACCTACCTACATACTTACNTACCTACCTACCTACCTACCTACCTACCTATCTACTTACCAACTTACCTACCTACCTACATACTTACCACATTCATACATAGTGACTTATGTATTTGTGTTATATTGCTGTAAAATGTTACAACAGCTGATATTTGACTTTCATTTTAAAAAAAAATGATGTTGACGTTTTAAACTTGGAATGCTTGTCAATTTGTCAAATAAAGCCATATATTGTTTAAAATATTATAGGTCAATAAAAAGCACACTTTTTTTTAGGGGATATATGTTGAATAAACACCCTTTAAAAAATAAAGTATGTAGATTTCTTTCCTTTAATTCCATTCTTTGTTCTCTATTTATGTCTCTACTGCCTTCTCTATTTGTCTGTCTGCATCCAATTACCTTTCTCGATGTCTTCATTCTTTTTTTGGTCTGCATCCAATTACATTTTTCTCTCCGTCAATCCTCATTTCTCTTTCTGGCATTCAGCTCCAAATCTCTCTCTGTTTCACTGTCCCTTGTTCCATTTCTTTATCTCTTCTCAGCACAATTTTTCTTTCTCTCCACCTTTTTCTTTCCACATCCAATTCAGCTCCTCAGTCTTGATGTATATATATTTTTCACTCTCAGTCCTTTTCTCCGCACTCCAACTCCAGCTCCAACTTTTTCGATTTTGTTCTCTGTATTTTTTCGACGCCGGACTCATTTTTCTGTTAGTCTCTGTCCCTCTCCATCTGTTTCTCTTTCTGACTGTCTCTATTCGTCTCGGTGGACAGGCTGCTTTCTCTAAGGGCTGCACTCTGACATGGTGA
Organism: Lucifuga dentata; assembly: GCA_014773175.1. Taxonomy (NCBI): domain Eukaryota; kingdom Metazoa; phylum Chordata; class Actinopteri; order Ophidiiformes; family Bythitidae; genus Lucifuga; species Lucifuga dentata. The sequence goes on along the minus strand of VXCM01002185.1, from coordinate 37,260 downwards.
AATGGAGTTAGTTCATTCCTGCAGCGACAGTGGCACTTTAAAGCCTGGATAACAACTGCAGATATTGACAGAGAGGAGGCAGAGGACTTCAGGGGTCACTATGAGCTGGCAGGAAGAAGAGGTGAAGCTTTAAAGTACTGCCAACATTAGCTGGAGGTTATACGAAAACACAGGGCGCCACGTCTGTATCTCAGCCACACACACCAGGCATTAAGGTGTGGTTTCTGCTTAACGTGGCCAGGATGTAGAGCTGGACATAGATGATCCCGAAACAGACCGTCCGCACATCCTGGCATTCACGGTTCTTGTGCTTTCATGACGACTGCACATGACGAACTCCAGGAACTTTCAATGGTGCTAGAGAACAAAGTCACTCTTAACTGCCCCCCTTCAAAAAAAAAAAAAAAAAAAATGAAAACAAACTCAGCTGAAATAAAAGTACTTTCCAGTTCAGTCACCCACAAAAAAACATGGAGGCAGTCAAAAAAAAAGAGTTGTTGCTGATTAACAAAGACGAGCAACTGTTGTTACTTTTGTTGCCTGCAATAAAAAGCTGTTCACCATTGCTTCTTTTTTTTCTCTCTCTCTCCCNCCCCCCCCCCCGCCCCTCTCCTATCTATTCCCCTTCCCCTGCACCTCTTTGCTTAGCCAGTCATTGATGAAGGTAATGAATGTCACAGATGTCGTCCATCTTGTTTCAAAAGCAAGCGATACTCAAAAGAAGCCTCTGCAGCTGGCTGTTTTGGCCACAGTATGTCATATTTTCTGCACGCCCGTTGTCATGTCTGCATCTGCGTTAAGCATAAACCACCCTATAACGCCGTTTGTGTCACATTTGATTCATGACTTTCTGAGACCTCTACATCATCAACATGATCAGTTATTGACCAAAACGCCTGTTATATTGTATATATATATTTTTTTTTAAACATGTTCTGGTTTACATCCTGTTGAGTTAAATAAATGCCTGATTTATCAAATGTGATTAAAAAAATAATAATAATAATAATAAAAAATCACATGCAAAAAAAAAAAAAAANAAAAAAAAAAAAAAAAGTTTTCTGATAATTATTTCATGGGTCAGGCTTTACAGGGTGAAGTCAGGGTCATCTTTGAATATTCTTACACACTGAATGTAACTGCTTCATTGTACTCTAAATAACACAAGGTCAGACTTAAAATGAACTTTTAAAGACTTATCTCAAACATGTTTCAGTTTGAGATAAGTAATCTATCAGCAAATATGATGTGTGCTAAATGTGTTGTCGAGATAACTTTATTTAGCAGGTCCAACATGGAGCTGCACTGGAGAAAATGTGTCTCCGCCAGGGAATATAGTCCCAGGAGAAGACTGCGTTTACCAAGAAATTTTTTTAAATGACTGTCCTTTCTACATCTGAATATATACAGTATATATGTGTAGGCAGGAAGTATTTATTGGGCTTAAACATGGAAAATCTGGTATTGTCCTTTACATATTTCAGTACACCAGACCCAATTCAACATTTGGGCTATTGGCAATTAGACTAAATTGGACCAATTAATGGCTCAAAATTTGTCATTTGCATTTTGAGATATTCTGCTGACAAAGACAGGTGACAGTATAACCTCCTTGGTGGAGGTTCAGCAGTTAAATGTGATGAGTCATCAGTTCAACTTTGTGAGGCACGATTAAAAATAACTCCTGACCTGATGATTCATTCAAGAAATGTGCTGTAATCCCTGACACGCCAAAAACATTTGTGTCCATCTTTGGTCTTGTTGGGAAACGCAGCCTTGACGTGTGCGTTTTGTGTGTGTGTGCGCGTGCGTGTGTGTGTGTGAGATGATATCATCGTGCAGCTCCCTCCTGCTTCCTGGCTAAGTTTGTCCTAATCTGACTTCAGCCTTTATCTGCGGTCACTTTTGGTCTGAGTCTTTAGTCACATCCTGTCAGTCTTCTGTAAATAATCCAAGAGGAAATCGTGGGTCCTGTCACATGATACACTCCTTTGTCATGACACTGTTAGACCATGTGACACACACACAAAGACACAAAAAACAAAAGAACATGCAAGCTAACACTAGATATGCTTAAATAAATCATGAAAAGTGTAAATATAGCAACGCTACAGGGGACACACATTGACACACAAAGTGAGTGCGTACAACTCACACAAACGTGTACACATAAACACACACAATCACAGAAACATACACAATGGCCGTGTCTCATCTTCCTCAGTACCGTTTCACTATATCAGCTAATCTTCACCATCAGAGGCTTGGCTGCCATTGTTGGGATTTCCTCTACTTAATTACTGGGACACTGGGCATTGTGCTTACTGTGCTGCTGTTTCAGGCTCCATTTCAAACCCTGTTCTCTGTGTATTTAACACCCCCCNCCAAAAAAAATAAAATAAATAAAGCTAGAGGGCCAGAAGGCCAGCTAGGTCTACCACCTGTTATGGGAGTTCCAGGTGAACCAAGCAGGTAAAGGCTTCATTTCTCCCACTGGTGCTTTCAGAGAGATGAGTCACCCTTTCATCTAGTCAGTTATGTAGTGAGAAATGAAAACTACAGGGAATATAGTCCCGGGAGAATATGGCTTTTTACCAAGAAATTAAAAACAAAATTGGTCGTCAGTAGCGTAACATGTATGCAGGTTGTACTTATTGGGCTTAAACATGCAAAATCACCAGTATTGTCCTTTAAATCTCTTAATCAGACATGTAGAGAGGAGACGAAGGAGAGAAATCAAAAGTTAATTTGACCTTCAGTTACCTCTCACTGCTCTTTATCTTAGGCTATAGTATATACACACCTATATCTGTATGTATGGATTCCCTGGAGAGCTGAAGCTTTCTATGGCAGTCACCAAGGTGATTTTAGGGAGGGTAATCTCTCATAATTCAAGTCGGATGGATTCACCGGAAATCAAATCAGCTTCCCAGACTGTGAGCTGAGGAGGCAATATCCCAGCGCAATTCTTCATTGACCTACATAGCATTTCTCCCTGACAGCTCCTTCCCGCTCCACCTCCCTCTCCCATCGCCCTGATCTCTGGGGCGTCTCCCTGCATGTTTGATGATGAGCAGCAGAGTATGCATCATCTTGTTCTCTGAATGAAAAAAAAAAAAAAAANAAAAAAAAAAAAAAAAACAGTGAATAGAAATTCCAAAAAAATAAAATAATATATATCTATATTTGCACCAAAAAAAAAGCAGAATTTGTTGCATTTGCTCGCTGGCTTTCCAGAAAAGTGATGAAGCATCAAAGACAATTGCAAATTTGTGTGTCTCCCAGAAAAAAAAAAAAAAAAAAAAGATTGCTTGATTAGGTATGGAGGATTGGTAATTTCCATCACTGATGATGTGAAATTGGGGTGCTGCAAGAGTAATGTGGGGATATGTGTGTGTGAACTTAGGGCATACACGCACACACACACACGCTCATTTGCAGTTGTGCAGACACTCACAAACACACACATTTGCACGGAGACACGCACATGCAGAGACAGACAGTAGGCTCGCTCATCATTAATTCAGGAACCATCACTCTCACCCTCCTTCTATCCCTGAGAAACTCTCCATGCTTCCCGGCAACATTATGCATATTTATTCATACATCCTCCCCGCTTCACTAAATGTCACCGTAAATGTTTCTAGTTCTAATGAAGCCGTTTCTTCATCTTTTTTTTTTGTTTTATTCTTCCTCATTCTCTTCCCTTGCATCTGTTTGAATGAGGAACATCCCTGAAAAATGTTACAGCTGTTGTTCTTACACCATTACCATAATATCTCCAAACTTCACAAGTGCTTTATTCAGTCCTCTGCTAATTCCACTCACACTTAGTTTCACCTCGCCCAAAGGCCTCTGAGGAGAAAAGCAGCCTTTGTTGCAATTACTCCAGACCTTGATCTGACTGAGGCCCCCCCCCACCCCACCCTTGGGAGTCAGCAGTACTGGGATTCTTTCAGTCTCCTCTCTTTCCCACCCAGAGCTTCAGAATACCAATGTATGTGAGTCGGCTCATTTCCGCTTCGGTTTGCCTCTTTGCTTTGTGTTCAAAACCCATTCACCTCTCTCTCTTTACCTGCTTCCTTTCTCACACAAACGCACAATAAAACACACACACATAGACATTCCACATTCCTCTGAACACTAAAAGTGCAGGATTACGACACAGGCAAAGTTTGAAGATGTACTGTTAAAGAGTGTGTGAAACATTCTTTGGCGAGTAATTATCAGCAGCTGCCAAAAACTGTGAAACAGGTACAGCGACATCTATATTGTAGAACTTTACAGCACTTCCACAATGTGGTGAAGGAACAACAATAGCTGTCTTTTACAGCAGTTGCCATGGAGGGGAAACGAGAAAACCCTATAATTAGCAGGCAAGAAGTTTTCTAAAGTTTGCGGTCTGATGCTCTAATCCACCTTGTACTGCAGTGGAACAGAAAGATGGATTTAAATATTCCTGCTGGGTGAGGAAATGCTGCATCCGGCATCTCATGTTGAAATTAGAGGAAAGTTGATGCACCCAGCGAACATCGGAGCACGCTTTGTTTGTATGGTGGAAGTTCAGCCAAGATGGATACAGTGCAGCTCATATCAAAGTGTGTGTTTTTTTTTTTNTTTTTTTTTTTTTTTGCAAAAATCCCAGAGGTCTAACGTCCACATGACAGAAGCAAGAGACTTAAAGGACCATACCGCCATTGTGCATATTTGAGCCTAATATATTCAACTTTCATACACGTAAGGTTACTGACAATCATTTCCCAAAGCATACTACTAAAAGGGTGAATTAAAAACGTTTTTCCTACCCTCCAGACCGCCATTGATTTCAGTTCATTCTGGTACGCTATTAAAATCAACTTGTTGATACTTGAAATGTTCTTGGGATAGGTAATCCATCATCACCAACAAGACATGAATTCAGGTTTTCTTTTAGAAGTTATGTAATTTTAGCATTTAAGTGCAATAAAAAGCATGGAGTGAATGTATGTCTCCTCCAAAGAATATAGTCCCAAAAGAAGACCTGTGTTTATCGAAAAATTTAAATGACCATGACTTCATAAGGCTGTGTAACTATTAGCAGGAGAAATATGGATTTTTAAGGTGGGTGTATCACTTGAATATTTGATTTTGAAAGATTAAGAGATTTTGCAAAATATCAGGAAAGCTGAAATACGATTTAATACTTTGGGAAATGGTTCTCAGTAACGTAACATGTATGAAAATTGAATATATTAGGCTCAAACATGCATGATTGCCAGTATGGTCCTTTAATGTCTGTCTGAGATCTGTACGACGCATGTTGGTAGAGTTGACATCATGACTGGCATCCTGCACCCAGTCATTTCGGGCAGAAAAGCCAAAAATATCAGCCGATATTGTGCAGCTGCATTGGAAAAATGCACCAAATCTCTCTGAGTGGGTGTGCCAGCATAATCCCCTGAGGTTTGCTTGTTTGATTCTCCTCGCCAGTTAAAATCTCTCGGGTAATGTTACGAGGCACAAGCATCTTAAGTGTAGCTACAGCATACCGTCAATTATTCTGCAATCGGTGGTGATGGTAGTGGTTGNGTCGTTGAGTTTCCTGGATGAGCTGCAGGTCAGATTAAATGTCAAATTTGTGATGAGAACATATTCATATCCTTTCAGAGCTCCTTATCCAAAATAGCACAAAAATAATTCAATCGCGTCCTGATTATTGACACGTGCAGCTAAATATAGTACAGTATTTCCAATTAGAAACTGTGGTTTTAAAGGACCATACTGATGGTTTTTCACGTTTCAGCCCAATATATACAACCTATGCACACGTTACATTACTGACAACCATTTCCCAAAACATACTATTGGAGCGGTAAATATTAGAATTGTTTTTTCTACCTTCCAAACTGCCGTTGGTTTCAGTTCATTCCAGTACGCTATTAAAATCAACTTGTAGAGACTTGAAATGTGCTTGAGATATGTAATCCATCACAGTGAACAAGATGTCTATTAAAAGTTTTTTGTCAAAGTAACTTTATTTAACTGATCCAGCATGGAGATGCACCAAAAAAAAAAAAAAAAAAANAAAAAAAAAAAAAAAAAAAAGTATGTCTCTGCCAGGGAATATAGTCCCAGGAGAAAAGGCTGCTTTTACCAAGAAATTAAAGTGACCGTGACCTTCATCTTGCATAAGTGTTATCAGGCAAAACGTTGAATTTTAAGGTTGGTGTATCACATTAATATTGGCAAAATAACAGGAAAATTCAAATATGGTTTAATGTTTTGTAAAATGGTTGTCAGTAATGTAGAGTGTATGCAGCTATTATTTATTGGGCTTAGTGTGCAAAAATCACTGGTATGGTCCTTTAACTTGTACATTTGGCTGTGTCTGTCTCACTTTTTGTGAATAAAAGCAGGTTAATGAAATCAAGTCCGGTGCTCACAGGAGCCTTAAAAATGTCTGCTTTTGTACCAGGGCTAATTATTCTTCAGGACTGTACAAAAGACTAGTGCGGATATATATGAAGAAGAAAATCCTTTAAACAGCTCTTTTATTGTTCCTTTACACACACACACACACACACACACACACACACACACACACACCCCCTTCAGATATGGCAGCAAGCAGGAACCCTTGTGAAGCAACTCTAAGGTATTGTCCCTGTGTAATCCTGAAGACAAGGAGGGCTAGTTAGCGCTGCCTTTGATAGAGATGCGTAGCTTCGTTTTAGCATATGTGTTATCAGCAAGAGAGAGAAATGTTAGGAGTGGAATGGGAATAAAGTGACAAGATCCTCTTTTCTCTCTCTCTCTCTCGAAATGAAAAACATGAATGTGAGGGGAATTCTCAGTGTTCATAAAGCATGTCAAGCATCTGAATAGACAGAGTTCTGCTTGAATTCCTCACAGTGGCACAATGGTGCCTTGGTCCTCTTTTCAGAATTTGGAGATTATAATATGTAAAATTTGAAATTATTATTATTTTTTTTTACTACTACAAAGAATAAGACTCAGTAAGAGAAAAGCCATTGGAGGACTGTCTGGAAAAAAGCATATGCTTGTTATGATATTAAGTCCTCCCCCCCCCCAAAAAAANAAAAAAAAAAAAAAAAAAATCAAAAATTGGTTTAATTTAATTGTTTAACTCAATAATGATAACAAAGGCTTTAGGTGAGCCCTGAAGAGCAGTGGGTGACTCTGCTGCTCACTGGCTCTGACGCCCCCTACAGGCCAGAAGACTCCTAACAACAGAGGCCTGCAGCTGAAGACCTTCAGTTATTGCTTGAAGCAAACTAAAAGAGGCAGAAAACTCAGTCACTGTTTGTTTCAGGGTTAAAACAAGTGGGGTCCAGATTTAATAATAATCAATTTAATGGATCCGTCATAGTGAATGATCCTAAATACTTTGGGAACTTAAAGGAGAAGACTCTCTCCAAGACCAATCCTGCCTCTCAAACCTCAGGTTTCTCCTCTGTCACCTCCTCCCCATCCAGTCTTCTTCTTTCATGTCAAGTCCAGCAAAATAGATTTATCTGATTCTTCTTTCAGTCATATTTGAACTCTAAAAATTACCACATGTGGAGGATTGGTTTTTTGTTTTTGTTTTTGTTTTTGATGGGACGACTTGCAAATATAATCGACACATTTATGAGCATTCAAGTACACTTACAAAAATGGCATGCTTTCAGCAGTTCAACAGTATGTGATTATTTTTGGTACAAGCTGAAGGGAAGGGGGGGNGGGGGGCAGCAGGCTGTCCATACTGTACACCAACAGACAGAGAACAGCTTCTTTTGTTCATGGGAACAAGGCTGCGCCCTCAGTAAGGCCCCCGGCCCCTATAGACCCCCTAAAAACAGCTCGTTGCAGTGTGAAATACCTCTACGGTTTCATGTGGTTTTGTTGTGGTGTGTTTGAGGTACGCAGGCTGATTTACTGTGATAATGACACACACGCACACACAAAAGACTAATCCCGTCTGGTGTTTTTATTTTTATGGTATCACTTCATGGTATCACATATTTACTATGTTTGGGTAAAAATTGTTAAATTATACCAGTAGGGCTTTTCGTTTTTCATTTAGGGTCAAAAAAATGAAAGAAAGAATTCGTGAGAGAGATGTAAAACAACAAATAGATCTGATTGAAGATGGTTTACCAGAGACGCCGTTGGAGTGTCAGCCTCTTAGCATCTATTCCTAATCTGATTGTCTGATGCGTCAAATAACGGCTACAGGCTGACATAGACAGACCAGGCAGCAGAGTAAACTACACCCCCCCCCCCCNCCCCCCTCTCTCTCTCTCCTCACTCACACACACGCGCAACACACTCGCGCGTACTCCCTCCTCGTAAAGGGGCGTGTGGGACTGGCAGAGACTCAAACCTTCTGCATTCGCATCAGTGGAGGAGCTGAGCGGAGGCGCACGGAGAGAGACGGAGGGATAAACTTGTATCAAATCGGACAGGACTTTTTGCGTGTGTGTGTGGTTTCTCTACGTTGTCGTTTCCGTTCTTCTCGATCATTTTTGGGACTGTCTGTTTTACCCGGATTCTCACTGAACGAGAGGGAGCGAAACAAGAAGAGAGATCCGCAGAGATCAGCGAGGAGGTGGTTAGTCTGGAAGCGGAGAGGAAGCGACTCTCAGGTCATCGGCAGTGCGTCTTTGCGCGGCGGAGACCCCGGAGCGAACTGGACTATACGCCGTGTTTCTCCCCCAGCATCTGGGGGAAAGAAGTTGACTTTTCTTTTCTTTTCTTTTCTTTTATATTTTTTTTCTTTAGGAGGTTCTGAAAAGGTTCTGGAGTTATTTGAACAGAATACTTTGTTGGCTATCGGATCGTACACGCACAGGCTCCACGCATGGTGGATGTGGAGAGATGAGGGCTTGATACCTACGACTTTGCGAGTCATCAAAACGCAGGTGAATGCAGCAGCTTTCATTCGCTTTTACGCGCAGAGAAATGTATCGGGGCGTTCTGAGGTTGCGATTAAAGAATTTATACCATCAGTCGTGATTTCACTCAGGATTTTGTGACAAGTGTGACCGACAGTCATTTTTTACTGTCCTTTAATTTGTTTAAATTCCACTTAACGCGTTACAGGCTGCGTAAGAATACGTGGTTGACGTTTGATATGATGGGCACAAGCTAAATTCCAGCTCCGTGCCTGTATAGTGCTGTGTGACCCAGTAAAGGCAGCGCTAAATTAAAATGTCAAGGCTGCTATGATTTACGCATTAATTGATTTTTTTTCTCAAAATCAGACTTCAGTTTTAACATTTTCACTGTTGAGAGGGTAAGAATTAACCATCGGGGTATCAGAAATCCATGTGCCACCTGATTACAACTGGATCTATTAAATACCGCAACTGTATCTACATTCCATCTTTAAGCTGTAGGATGGGGTTTTAGAGAGCAAAGTGGAGTGGAAGGGACAAAAAAAAAAAAAAGAAAAAAAAAAAGAAAAGGCAACTTATCAGCTGAGAAGTTGACAGGCTGTGGGTTGATTAGGTAGTTCAGCGTGTCACGCGTAATGATCAGAGTCCAAGAAAGCAGCGCAAGAGGAAATCCTGTGGAAACAGGCGCAAAGATTTCCTTATAAATGAGCCTTACCGTCGGCTTTGTACTTTAGCATATAGTTTTCTTTCATCTCAAATGGTATTTCCTTTTGGTGACATCTTTCCGTAATTTCTAAATTATTATCGCAAGGCGAGAGAGAGAGAGAGAGAGAGAGAGAGAGAGAGAGAGAGAGAGACTTAAAGGACTGCTGGTGCAGTTTGTAAAGGCTTTCCCAGCACAGGTTGGCTATTTCTAATCAAGCCAAACACGTGAGCTCCCACTCTGTGCCCGTAGAAGCGACGTGGTCTCATTTGGGAAAGGGGGTGTATCCCTGATATTTTTTTTTTTTTTAAGTCTCGTTAGGATCGGCAACCCGCGCGTCAGATTCAGAAACGTCCGGCGCGGCAACGGCGCGCATTTCTAAACCTGCTCACCTTTCCGTCTATCTCTTTTCACTCCACAGCGAAGGATTACCGGGCAGTCCTTGGCATCGTTTCACGGAGTTAAAGACGCAGAAATAAAAGGGAGAAGGATATTTGATATTTGCTTCGTTTCTTTTTTTTTTTTTTTTTTTTTTTTTTTTGCTTTGGGGATATGGCATGGTCGACGCTGGAGAGAGGAGCGCAGCCGGCAGAGGAGAGAGGAAACCGGAGCTGAATGACGGCGACCTGCGCGCTCTCACTCCGGTTCCATCCGCGTCAAAAAAGAGACACTTCTGCTTTATTTCTCCAGTTTAGAGGGTGGGAAGGCAAAGAAGAACGCTAGACGAAAGCCTTTTCGGAGGAGTTTTCTTTGGGTTTTTTNTTTTTTTTTTTTTTTATATGCGTAATTTATTTTTTTGGAGATAAAACAAGGATGCATTGTGGATTAGTCTTTATCCTTTTCACGGGAATCCTTTTGGTGGCCAAGGCTTTCAAAAACGGTAAGTGAGACGTGATAAGTCTTTTGTGTAGTTTGCAAGTCTCCTAATCCTAGTGTTTTTAAAATTATGAACTCGAAAGAACTCACCTGCCCATTCTGCCAACACCTGTAAGAAAAATCCCTCATATTGTTTCTAAAGTACCCTAACTTACAGGCTTTGGTACTTAGCAGAAAGTTTCTGACTTTATTCCAGTTATCATATTTTACTGCACACATGAAATTGTTTAGCTCGCTGGATGTCGTCGCAATGTTCTTATTTTTTATTATTATTTTATTTTACTTATTGATAGTCACTTACAATTTCTTGTGAATTGAGCCTTAGATCTTATGGTATTTAATAAAAATGTAATAAAGGGTTACTAGTCATTACTGGTCATGTGTCAGGAGGCCGGTGCGCTGCTGGTGCGTTTTACTTGTGAAACTGTAAAAAAAAAAAAAAAAAAAAAAATGTGTTTTTGTCGTTGTGATTAAGTTCAAAAAGTCAAACTAAATGCTTAACTTCCTCAATGAGTAAGTTCTCATTCTGCAGTCAACAGTTTCACTCCCATAAATGTGCATTTTCTTAGAAGCTCCACTTACTCCGATGTGTTGGAAGTAGTGGGTATAAGTGCTGCGGCTTTAATAATTTAAGGGAATAAAAAGCGCAAATGAAGATAAATAGCAATGGCCGATCTGCGGAAAGTAAAGAAGAACTCAGTTAAATAATATAAACAATGGGGAAGTTTCAAAACACTGTGCATGGCCTTCCCAAACTTAAAACCGACTAAAAGTGCACTTCTAACCTCAAATCAGAGGTTTTTGAATTATTTTGGATGATTTACACCCACATCTATCCAGCCTGCTCATTATTGTTTTAATGATAAGAATATAAGGGGCTGACTGTAACTTTCAAATGTAATGTTTTACCAAATGTGTCACTACATTAAAAATAAGTTGGCTAACTTAATCAAATTCAAGAGTTCACAGCTTTAACCGTTTCTGTTCTATTCTATTCTGTTCTGTTCTGTTCTATTCTATTCTATTGTGTGAGTGATTCTATTGAGTTGTTCAAATATAGGCTTATTGCGAAATACTTGATAACAAACTTTTCACTGCAATCCTGACAAATGATTTGCTCGGCACAACAGCAGCGAGACGATTACTTAACCCTGCCGAAGTTCCATTTAGCAAGGCACGTATTCAGTTGATTTAGACTTTTTTTTTTTTTTTTTTTTGTCTTTGTAAGCTGCACTGAATAACCGCATCTTCTAAATGCCCTTCATGACCTTGTGGCTTTTTTATGTTTACCTTCTAAAACTCTTTTTATTCTCTCTCCATCCTCCTCTCCAGATAAATGTGGAGGAAACATCAGAATCTCAAACGCCAATTACCTCACCTCCCCAGGATACCCAATGTCTTATCTCCCTTCTCAGAGATGTGTGTGGGTGATAACGGCTCCTGGGCCTCACCAGCGAATCCTCATCAACTTCAATCCACATTTTGATCTGGAGGACCGGGAGTGCAAGTAAGTGCACCAAGAACTACAGCACCAGCCCTTTTTCTGTCTCTAACAGATGTGCTTTTTGGCCCCACAAACTCAAACACGAGCGTAAAAGCATGAAAACTTGGATCAAAATGTGTTTTCTGACAGCACATACTTTCATTCTTCAAACTTAATTAAAAAAATAACAGGAATGGGAGTTAAACATACTAAAAACCCCACTGGGTCACCTGTGGAGGAGATATGAGCAGCTGTGTGGAAAAGTTACATTCAGACTTTGTGCTGTTCACACACACACACACACACACACACTTATGTGTATTAATATTTGGTTGGGTTTGTACTTGTGTGTTTGTTTCATATCTGAGTATTCGTGTGTGTGTGAAGGCTTCGTGTGTGTGACTCTCATCCTTCTCCTGCCCTCATGCGTATTGCACATGAAACTGCGCCATCTAGTGTCCACCAGTTCATTGAACCTGCTCTACCACTACATATGGCAACAGGAATGCTTCATTCCAGCCGTTTGGTTTTTGGAATGTCCTTGCTTCCAGACTTTGCGGAATCAATTATTGCTTTGGAATTGCTTTACTTTCACAGAAGAGTTTTGCAAGAATTCCAAAAACATGTGATTCCAAAGACTCACCAGAGTTCCTTTAACTGTGGCTACTTTCCACAATGCAAGCATGTCCAAATTATAAGCCATTTACTTTTATATTCCATCCTAAAATGCAATTACGCTTGAAACGAGGGGAACATTTTGGAAGCAGGTAACAGAAATAACTTGTTTTCCAATACAAGATCTTTTGGTAGAAATGTGTATTACACAGCATATTTCCTGGAGTTTATCCCACACATCTGGGACACTTTTGCTTGTTTGAAACAAAATCAGATTTTGCGTGAAGTGAAATGACACTTTGAATTTGGGTATTTTTCCTCTCCATGGCAGTTAGTCAGTTAGTTACTGATCCCTGTTTGACATCCTCATCCAACAAAAGGTTAAGCGGCTAACCTGGAGTCAGATAGACGGTTTAAGTCAAGGAAACCAAAGACAGACAGTAATGTGATGAGCTCGTGTCAGCACGGGTGCCCTGAGGTCAGCCTTAGCAGACTGCTTCATTCTGATTGCCCGTGTGTGTGTGTGTGTGTGTGTGGTTTGCTGCGTGTGTGTGTCGGNACTGCTTCATTCTGATTGCCCGTGTGTGTGTGTGTGTGTGTGTGGTTTGCTGCGTGTGTGTGTCGGTACCTGCCCCATTCTGTCTCAGCTGTTTGTTGACGCTGCAGGGCTTGGGAGAGTACAGGGCTTTGCTGGATCCTGTTACTGTATCCCCACTCCACCCGAAAACCTCGGCCCTGCGCTCCCTTTGTGCTCGGTGAACACTCCCCCACCCTGCACCCCCAGTCCCCCGTATTATGTTTGCAAGGTTTCATTTTTAAAAAAAAAAAAACACTGGATCTCAATACCACTTTAACCTTTCTTTAGTGCTGTCAGAGATTTATGGCTGGCTGAATGCTGCCGTTTTTTAGAGGGTGGATGCTGCTTGACATATCCTCTGGGTCTGATTTCAGCACCAAAGGGACTATTAAACTGTCCAAGATCCTCACAAAGAGAGAGCGAGAAAAGGGGCAGGAGGGAGGCGGGGGGCTAGAAGTAACAATGCTTCTGCTAATCAAATTAGTCAGGAATGAATTTCCTGTGTCTCAACACGTAGTAAAAAAAAAAGAAGAATTTAGTCCATACAGGCCTGAGGTTGCTTTTTATCGCCTGAGTTGAAAGGAGGATGATTTGATGGTTGTGGTCCATCAGTTTATCATTACAAACAAACTCTGCTTTTTCAGTTTAGCAGCCACTGAATTTGCAGGTTGCAAATTGCCAGTTAACTGGCTGTTCATAAATCTGTTCAGAGATGAAGTTTGTGTCATTTGTGTATTTGTTTCTGAGAACTGTCTCTCTCTCTCTCTCTCTCTCTCTCTCTCTCAGTTTTTTCCTTGTGTTTATNGTCTCTCTCTCTCTCTCTCTCTCTCTCTCTCTCAGTTTTTTCCTTGTGTTTATTATATTTGGAGCAGATCCAGCCCATGTAACACCAATAGTGTGGTCACAGGGTTGTAAAGTGCAAGGCAACAGGATACACTTACAGCTAACCGGGGGGGGGGGNGGGGGGGGGGGGCTGTGAAGCTCAGTCAAGTCACTGTTGATTCATGTGATCCAGGCCAAGAGAGATTGTTCCGGAAAAACAGGGTCGTCCTGACCTCCAGTCGCTTCCTATTTTTAATCTCCTGTTTCATTTTTAATGTTTTAATGGAGCTTTCATGAGACTTTGGCTCTGCTTCACATATTCCACTCTGTGTGTGGCTTCACTTTGAAATCTATTTCCTTTTTAAGAAATCTTAATTCAAAATAATGGTGCTACAAAACACAAGGGTGGGGTTACTGCGCAGGGCGAGGTATGTCACAGGTAACTGGATTGCGGCTGACAGAACAGACGGGTTTCTGATGGTTTTGGTATCTGCAGACGGTTGTTGGGTGTGATTTGTGTCGGACCCATCAGACTCCCTGTCGCAGCTCCACTCACCAAATCAGCCCTTACATAATGGAAACTGATGAGAGCCAGAATGGCTTCCTTATCTGATGGACTGGCAGTGTGGGGGGCCCCACAAAGCATGCTTCAGTGCACTGCCTTGCAATCTAATTAGTGGGCAAATGGAACACACATGCGCCACATGGTCCTCAACATGGCCGTTATCAGCAAACCAAACAAGGAGCACTCAAAGTGGCGATCGTCAGAAAGAAAAACAGAGTTTACTGAGTGGAGTCTGGTGTTGTTGCACGTGTGCGCTCCCCTTGACAGGTTTGTTTGGAAAAGGGCAGAGGCCTGTATCCTGAGAGCAGGAGGAGGAAAACACTTCATCACAGAGATAAGGCGACTAAGTGAGCCCTGCGATTCTGAATGCGGAGTGTGTTTACCTTTCACGCACCGTTGTAGACTTTCACAAAGTGGAGTTTTGGAGGGGGGCCTTTCCTTTCTCGCAGCTAATGAAGTTTGAGGCAAAAGCACAGCCCGTGTCAGGGTAAATATTTGATGTCAGCTCGCTCTGAAAATCAGCAGAATGAGCAAGCCAAGCTCAAATGAAAAAGTGAAGTAAATATATTTGCTTTTGCTTCATGGCCTTGCCGCCATTCGGTGTTTCTCTGCAGCCTGATAAAGATTGTCAGGTTCGTCTGGCTGTGGCAGCTGAATCTAAACAGACAGACAGCGTTCACGAAGGCAGAGTGAAGGGCGATTTAATTTGTAAGACAGACCGCGATTTGTTGTTTAGGTTAGATTTTCTGTTTGGAAATGAGATCAAGTTTGGGTTTTGAGCTTCTCTCCTCAGCTGCAGGCTGCTCTCTCTCTCTGTCTCTCTCTCTCTCTCTCTCTCTCTCTCTCTCTCTCTCTCTCTTTCTCTCCACCTTCTCCCTGCTGACTCGACTCGAATAGGAGAACCAACTTTCTGTAGGTATGATGTACTCTTGATAACATTATGAATCATTGATGCTTCTGATTTGCTGACTAAACAAAAAAAAAAAAAAAANAAAAAAAAAAAAAAAAACTCTTGCTTGTTTAGTGCACTAAAATCTCTGCAAGGCAAAAAGGGTTAAAGGATCATACCGGTGATTTGACATGTTTAAGCCCAATAAACTCCACCTGCATACATACATGTTACGCTATTAATAACCAGTTTCCAAAACTAAAACCGTATTGTAGTTTTCTTGTTATTTTTACCAATCCCTTAATCTTTCAAAATCCAATGTTCAGGTGATACAAACACCTTAAAATGTGTTTTTTTGCCTGCTAACTCACATATCTGAATGTAGAAGGGACAGTCATTATTAATTTCTCTGTAAAAGCTGTATTCTCCTGGGACTATTTCCCGGTGGAGACGTACATTGGCAGCTCCATGTTGGATTGGTTAAATAAAAGTTATTTTGACAACAAAATTTAATGTCATGTTTGCTGTGATGGATTATTTCTCTCAACCACGTTTCAAGTCTCTACATGTTGATTTTAATAGCGAAATGAAATGAACTGAAACCAATGACAGTATGGAAGGTAGGAAAAACTTTCTAAAATTTACCACTCCAGGAAAGGGTTTTCAATAATGTATGCAGGATGTATATGTTGGGCTCAAACATGCAAACTCGCCGCTATTATCCTTTAAGAATGGAGTGAGAAAGAGCCTGCGTCCTCTTCCTCACCCCCTCCCTCATTTCTTTGCTTTTCTCTCTGTTTGGATTGTATTTTCCTGGATCTCAGAGAACACTGAATTCCAGTGTGACAGCCTGTGCAGTCCTCCGTGGAAGTGAGGGGAGGATCAGATGAGACGTGTTGTGGGGTTGTAGCATTCGGGCAGGGGGAGATATTCAAGGAATGCCTTCTCAAGCAGTCCTTTGTGGGGGAGATGGAGGAGAAAGTCAGCCAAAGCCTCCTCCGCTGCGCTTCAAAAGTCAGCAAAGAGCTCCCCTGCCTGCAGCTGACCGTAACTCAAGACTTGGTAAAGCAAGTCTTTTCCTTTTTTTTTTTTTTTTNTTTTTTAATGGTAGTCCTCCACTTTCCACGTCCCTCTCCCCTTCCCCTCTGATCTCCTGCGACGCTGCCCCCGTGGAACTGCTCGGCCTGCTGGGAAGGCAAACATTCTCCTCTGGCACTCTCCACAATAGACATCCTGCCCCTCCTGGCATTCCTGACCAGGTCCGGACTGCAGGGATGACTAACAGGAGCTCAGGAAGAGGAAGGGCAGGATGTTACTCTACCCTCCATCTATACTTGGATCTCCCCCCACACGCAAAGACTCTTTGTCGTGCGGAATCCTGCTAAGATCCTGATTCCTACTGTCACAGATCCCAGCAAAGAGCAACACCTGTTTTATGGAAGTGAGAGTGGAGGACACAAAGGGATCTTCTAACAGTTACCATATGGCCACTTTCCCTAATTCCCCATAACTCCTTAAAAACCTGAATAATGGGGCTGCAGCTCACAATTAAGAGCAACAGACTTTCACAGCTGGGTCGAGCAGAGCAATAACTCCTCCATGGATCTCTTGATAACAGTTCTGTCTCTCTCTCTCTCTCTCTCTCTCTCTCTCTCTCTCTCTCTCTCNAAAAAAAAAAAAAAAAAAGGAAGTGGTCTGCGTGACTGTTCCCCAGCATTGTCATGGATGAAAATAAATAACTCAACAAGTTTTATTTTTTAACAGGCATGTGGCGGTGAAGGCTTTCAAGTTTGGAAAGTGTTGTGACCTCCGGGGCCGAAGGGAACAAGGCTTTGGAGTGACACAGAATGTCGGAGATGCTCATGAGCTGTTAGCGGACATTAGTTCTGTTGTCAGCGTGCACTTCTTTTTTTAAAGTGCACGTCAGAGAAACCTCCATGCTGGTAGAGTTCAAAGCGGCCCAGCAAAATAAAGAGCGCACAGGGGGTGACGCTGCTTCTTTTTAACTACCGCGTTTGACAAAAAAGGCAGCTGAAATTATGCACCTGCCATTTTCCAAAGCAATAAGACTCCCTCAGTTTATAAAAGTGGAAATCAAATGATATTCAAAATGACACTGAAACGGTGCACTTGTGTGTCGCAGCTCACAGATAAAATCTACTTTGAATATGCCTGTTGAGTTTTACGGCGATTGTACCAGTGTGGTTAAAACTCTGGATGTTAATTATGTTTACAGTACTTCATCTCATATTCTACCTGCAAAATATAACATTTAATAAGACAGGTGACCCAATAAAGGCTAATTGGATGCTGTGTGGCTGATGGTGTGAAATGTTAAAGAACAATACAGGTGATCGTGCATGTTTGAGCCCAATGTATATAATCCAAATACTGTTACTAATGCTTTTATGTTACTGACAACCGTTTCCCAAAATATACTACTTTAGTGATACATTTTAGAATTGTTTTTCCTACCTTCCAGACTTCCATTGGTTCCAGTTCATTAAAACCAACTTGTAGATTCTTGAATCGCACTTGAGACACTTAATCCATTACACTAAACATGAGGTGTGTTGTGTTTTTTGTTGAAGTAACTTTATTGCACCGATCCAACATGGAGCTGCTTGAAAGACAATGTATGTCTCCGCTAGGGAATATAGTCCCAGGTGTTACATCCTCCCACCCCTAGACAGGGATGTAACATAAGACATAACATAAGATGTCCAGGATAAGACATAACACCTATCTTATCCTGGACGAGCCCCCAAATTATGTTACGTCCCTGTCTAGGGGTGGAAGGACATAACATAAATGTAAAAAGAAAGTTCTCGCCTGGTCCCCAAATCCGCCACTCACTAACAATTCTAAATGCGACGTCAGATTTATTTACAGTGATCAAATTTACAAATAACGAGGAGATAAATAACTAACAAAACCATCAAACCATTAACCCAGATACTAGTCACAATATCTATAAATCACAAACGAGTTATCAAAGTTCACAACATATAGAGTTGAGGGCCGGGTGGAGAACGCAAAGGACGCTGTGAGCTGTCAGCCCGAAGCAGTAATGGACATCTCAGGTTTTTGAAGTCCACTGTCTTTCAGGAGCCAATCAGCACGAACACCTCCCCAGCCACACCTTCTCTGCTAGCCAATCACCTGCGACAGATAAATAAGCAGGCAGCTCACGCACTCACATGTACACATACACATATGCGCACACACATATATACATATGCATACACATGTACATGTATGCAAAAGCGGCATAATACAGCTGAGGTCGTAACACAGGGGGAGACGGCTTTTACAGAGAAATTAAAATGACTGTGCCTGCCACAGTCGTGCATAAGTGTTAGATGGATAGATATTGGGCTCAAACGTGCAGGATTGCCGGTATGGTCCTTTAAGTGTTAATTAACATGAGGGCAGAAAAGACAGGACAGCAGCTAGAATGTCACATCAGAAACCCGTTGACCCTCACCCTCATCCCTCTCTTTCTTTCTCCTCCTTTTAAACCGAAAGGGTTAATACTACTCTCTGGCTAATGAGCAGGATTAAAGTGGTTCTGTGCACGTGTGCGCTTGAATGAATACATACATGTGGTTGTGTGAGCACGTGTGTGTGTTTGGCTGACCGTGGGGCGGGTTGAGGGTCTTTTTTCTTTTTTTTTTTCATCTGCTGGTGAAGTGTTCACCTTGGCCGTAGCTTGGAAGGGCAGCCTGATTGAAAAGCTTTCTGGCCGTGGCATCTGCCATCTTCCCTGCTGTTCTGTCACCGCTTTGATTCATGCACCACCCGACCACAACGGGGAGGCAAGCCACTCTACTGCACAGCAGGAGGGAGGCCCACTTCACAGGAGAGGAGTAGGAGGAGGCGGAACAAGGCAGGGAGGAAGAGAGAGACGAGACAAGGGGGTGTACTCATAAATAACATGCCAGATTTCAAGCCTCGGCCACATATCTGCAGCAGCAGAAAGGCATCATATAGTCTCATGTGTCTGCCTGTTTTTGTTTTTCCTCCTGATGTAGGAATTAGCAACTTGTGTTTGCCAGGGATAAAGTGTCAGTAAGCTGTTTCTGGCAGACGTCTGGCGAATGTTTTTTTTTTCTTCTTCTTCTTTCCAGCCTCAAACTAATGCAAACTTCCCTATATGGAAGTTTCTTGTGGAATGAATCCAGAGCCCACGCAGCTTAGAGATGTCATTCGAATGCTCTCTTTTGCTTTTTATTCAAAACAGATTGTTAGGAAAGGAGCCGTATGGAAGAACTCGTGATTAGAGGACAACATTTAGTGATTCCAGCTCTCTATCTGGACACGCATCTGTTGACCATAAGAAAATTCATACTCATTTTCCTTCCAGCGGAGATGAAAAAGCATTAAACACCAAGGCTATAATTTAATTATGCATTTCTGTTTCCAAAGGACAGTTGGCAAAAAGCACCATCTCTCTCTCTCTCTCTCTCTCTCTCTCTCTCTCTGTCTCCGTCTCTCTCCTTCATCTCCTATGATTAGCAACAAGTTTTGCTCTCTCACCTCTTATATATTATAAGGCTGCACTGAAACCAGCAATGAAGGCTGAGGAATGAATGTATGAGGAATAATTTGGGTTCACGATACGTGGGTGGCAGAGCAGGAGTCCAGGGCCGATTAGCTTGAAACTGTACCTTACAAAGTCTTATTCCTCCACCCTCCCCGAGGAGCAAAAAGAGAAGAGCCTCTTTCATTTAACTGATGACTGAACGCTGGAGCTCTGGACACTTGAATGCACCATGGCCAATGTTGTCAGATCTGTTGCATTCGGTGCTGTAACCTTGAATAGGGCTTATGATTTTGACTGATGCGATCACGGTTCTAAACTGCCTATTTGTCACCCAAATGTCCCCAGTGTGTCGATTTTAAAAGTGGTTGGAGGTGGGGTGGTGGGGTGGGGGTGGGGGTTCAGCAGCAAAAGGGATCTTCATTCAAATAATCAAGCCAGGCCCCAGAGGGGATCTGGATGAAACGATGTTTGTTTGCTTTGGGTAGGAGGATAGATAGGTAGAAAGTAAAGCTAGGGACCCCCATCCCAGCTCCACGTCCCCGGGGNGTAGGAGGATAGATAGGTAGAAAGTAAAGCTAGGGACCCCCATCCCAGCTCCACGTCCCCGGGGTCATTTTTGGTGACTGTTTGTGCACAGCGGGCTGTCAGCTCGCCAGTGTTCCTCCACCACTCAACTCGGCATGGTTTGACCGGAACAGCAAGCAGACAGTGATTGATGGGGGAACCCGACTGCTCTCTGATTGAGTTAGAACCACTCAGAAGCCCAGGCTTTGTTTGCTGTCCGCTTGATCTCTCCTCACTAAATTGGCAACGTTAGCTGTAGTCTCTTTATTTTCCATTGCTGCCACCGCTGTATTTTTTTTCTCACGGCTTTATTTCTTTTTTGTTAAATGGCAGTAATTGTTAAAAAAAAAAAAGATTGTAAATGCAGACTCACAACAAGCTTCTCTGGCATTATCACAACAGGGTGCCACTAAAATAGTTTTTAGTACCCCGTGTCTGTTCAGCTCTCATCAGGATATCGCCTGCCTAGGCGATCCGTGTCAGGAAGGTCCATCACCAGCAGGCATACTTATACAATCTCCGACAGGATTTCACCAGAATGTATAAGCAAGTAATATAATTTGACAGCAGCGTTTAAAGGCTCTTTTCCACTTTCACAGAACCAAACTTTTGGCACTTATTTTATACTTAAAAACAGGAAGTTTACCAGTTTCCACTGGCTATTACGGGTCCTGTTGAAGTTTTGGTTCCAATTTCATTTTCTGGTCCCTGTTCAAGATGTGGGACTTGCAGGACAATCAAGACCCTGGTGGCAGGACTACCGCATAGTTTAGTGCTGATTGATCACATTTTGTCTTATTTTGGAAGCATGTATTATTTGGTGTCCTTAGAATAAATTTTAATAGCCATATTTCACATTCACAAATTAAAATTTTCACATTCAACACAAATTTTGTTATTTATACAAAGGAAATCAAATGTCCTCCTTTTTATGGCTTGCAATATATAAGCCAAAAAGCACTAGTTGAATAAATGGCTTGAAAAAAATACAATGAAACTCAGCACTTCGCTTTCCACCATGTTTGCTGAGTTGGACCAGTTAGCCGCGATGACATCAGTCACCCTTTTCTGTCAGTTCAACTCGATTCTGTTTCTCCTGAAATCAGTTCAAACACAAATCCAGATCTAAGGACCAGTTCTAGTTTGGTCTAGTTCTTGTTTCTATTTCTTGGTCTTTGTGCAGTGGAAATGAACTCTAATATGGTTGCCTGTAGCACACAAAGGTCACCATGCCCTCTAAATGTAGGCAAGGGCATCAGCATTTGATCAGCCGTGTAATGCCAAGCCATCAGATCCTCCATCTAGCACTGTGGAGATGTACCACTTGGCACGTGGCCCTCACAGCATGGCCTATTTGGCTTTCAAAGTGCTATATCAATGAAAAACCTGAGTTCTGTGCAGGCAGTGAGAACAATAGAGCCATCAGAGCAAAATAAAGGATGTTTGAAAAGATAGATCCATGAGCTAATCCCTGCTCAAAGGAAACCGTCCACATCTGTCAGTGGACCAATCAGCTAAACGTGTTCGGTGCATATTGTCATTTATTTTTATCACCATTCTTTTTCCCTCTTCCTTTCGGGTCCAGAAATAGCTCGCCTTGGCTCAAGGTTAGCGTGTGGTTTAAGGTCAGGTGTGGTTGCTGTTAGCTGTTTGTGAGTATTGTATTCACGAGAAAGCACAACTCCAACCCTCTAAAACAGGCCTGTTCACAGTCTCCTCCGCTGGCAGCCAAGCGATGGCACATCCAGCCAGATGACCGGGTCACAGAGCACCCAGCCCTTACTGTTCTCCGACCCCCCCACCACCCCCCGCCTCCGCAGACTTCAGGGAGGACAAAGGAGATAAGAGAGGAGGGAGGAAGCCAGCGGGGACGGATGGGGCGTTTAATTGAATAATTCCCAGCGCGGTTATTACTACCATTGCCCCCAAGCTTCCTAGCCGTCGCAGAGCCATGTAAAAGAATCTTTTGAGAGAGAGAGAGAGAGAGAGAGAGAGAGAATTCACCACATAACTGNCCATGTAAAAGAATCTTTTGAGAGAGAGAGAGAGAGAGAGAGAGAGAGAATTCACCACATAACTGACCCCTATGCTGAATTCATTATGGCACCTGTTTGCCAACTTCCTCTCTCGGCTATTTCCTCTTTTTGTCTTCTGTTTCTGTTTCTTTCCTCCTTCTACAAGCTGCTCCATGTATGTCAGTACTTTTTTTTTTTTTTAATCTGTCTTTCTCACTTTCATTTTCTCCCATCTTTTTCAACTTCCTTTTAACCCACCACATGCTCGTTCTCTCTTCCTGTCCATTGTGGAAGATGGGGTTCTGAATATCACCCAAAGGCTTTACCTCTAGTTGACCCCAGCCTCAATTCCCCTCCTCCCTTCCTTCCTCTCTTCCTCTAGCTCCTCTTCCCTTCTTTTGAATGCACCGTGCTCCTCAAGCAGCTCATTACCCAGCAGGGGAGCACGTTCGCTTCTCACAGCAGCAGCAGAAAGACAGATAGATGATTGGATGTATAGACGTCTCTCGCTTTCGGAGGAGTTTGGACCGTTCTTGTCGTTTCTCTGTATTGTAAATCTTTGAAGTCGTGCGGCGGTCGCTTGTCTAATTTTAGTGTCGTGGAGTTCACTAGGTTGCTGGCTCGAGGTTGTTCGCTATTACGTCTGTGTTCTCTCACATTTCTTATTGTCGCGTGGTTCCAGCACGCACATACAGCATCCTACTCGCATCGTTGCACGCGAATATATTAATTCTACAACATGATAGCCTGTAATAGTATACCAAGCATTGATGTGGGCTGTAATTTTAGACGTAGAGAGAAAGCATGGGGCAATCCCGGAATCCTAGATGTCCCGTTGTGCGTATTGTATGTATGCATGTTACGTTAAGGAGCGAATAGAAGAAGAGATCAGGGATATTGTGTTTATGCCTCTGCCCTATTGTGCCACATTGGCCTCTGCCTCTCTGCCCTGTTATTTTTACCCTCGATTTCTCATTGTTGTAACAACAGTGTATCATCCGAGCCTCACCACATACCCCTGTGGAGGATTCTCTCTACCCTCACCTCTGCCCACCCCTCTCTCCTGTGTAATCAGAGATCCTCTCAAATGTCAAGGTGGGACAAATGGGAGCCATTCCCTCCTGTAATGGCCCCAGAAGTGGTGCTGGAGTGCTTCTCTCTCTTCCTCCCTCTCCTTTCTAAATCCTTTGAGAAAATACATAGGTCTTTTTCATCCTGCCCGTCTTACTTGTTTGCTTTCTCCTCTTATATTTTTCAGGCTTTTACACTAAACGTTGTCTTTTCTTTTTTTGGGACTTTGTTAATGATGTCTCATGGTTTCTGGATGTGCTGTTCTGTTCACGGGTTAAAGGACCATAGCGGCGATTTTGCATGTTAAAGGCCAATATGCATACATGTAACGTTACTGACGATTTCTAAAATGTTAAACCTTATTTTAGTTTTCCTGTTATTTTGCCGGATCCCCTAATCTTTAAAAAATCAGATGTTAAGATGATTCACCCACCTTAAAATTCAATGTTTAGCTTAATGTCTGAATGTAGAAGGGGTGGTCGTTTTAAATTTCTCAGTAAAAGCTGTCTTTTCTTGGGACTATATTCCCTGGCAGAGGCACACATTTTCATCTCTGCAGGTTGGACTGGTTAAATGAAGTTACCTAGACAAAAAAACAAAACAAAAAAAAAAAAAAAAAAAAAAAAAAAAAAAAAAAAAAAAAAAAAAAAAAAAAAAAAAAAANCCCCCCCTCATGGGAATAAAAGCTTGTCAGTTGAACATATCTCAGCTTCAGAAGGGTTCAAAGAGCAAGGAGCCCGACATGTGAAATGAGGATGGGATATCTGGAGGACCTGCTAACAGCAAAGGCTTTTGTGGTCAGTTTTGTGGTCCCATGCTTGTTTTAGCCCCCACCCTTTACTTACTCCCTTTTCCAGTTCACAGCCGAGTTGAGTGGAGTGGATCCCCCTCGGGACAGAAATCTGCCCCTATCAGCCCGCGTTCGTATTTTCAAATAAAGAATTATCATGTGTTGTAGAAGGTGGGAGGATGCAATAATTGAGTCTAAATAGCCAAATTCATTAATTTGATCGTTGGCGACAGCAGATCTCCCGACAGTGTAATTAGGAAAGCTAATGGATGGAGGCGCCCTAAATCCATCAATGCTAATGATAATTGCCGTTTAGGAAAGTGAATATGCTTAAGGAACATGTGGCCGAGGCTGCCACAAAATCAGAAACAGCAGTGGTGTCTAAAAATATGAGAGGCTGAGTTTAACTGTGCGGGGGTAACACCCAAAGAGGCCTGCTGGACAGGCACAGCTGGGGCTTCTGGGTGGGGAATATCCCTCTTTTCATCCATCTTTCTGTCTTTTCAGTCATTCATATGGTGGTACGGTGGTGAGCAAAGTAATTATGCCTTTCTCCCCTCTACATTTACCCACTTCTGAACACATCAGCTCTGATTAGCTGGAATCAAGATGATGGTTTATGCTGCTGGGTGTGTCGTCAGGTTCAACTTATGCAATAATCTGCCATGGATCTGTGAGTGGAGAAACATCAGTGGAAGATGTCATAAAAATCTCCCAAATCTTAAAAGACCATACCGGCAATTTTGCATGTTTGAGTCCAACCCACATATATGTTACATTACTGACACCCGTAGCTGTAAATTTTAGATTTTTTTTTCTGCCTTTCAGGCTGCAATTGGTTTCAGTTCATTCCAGTACATTATTAAAATCAACTTTTGGAGATGTGAAACACGCTTGAGATATGTAAACCATCATAGTGATCACTGTAATTTTTTTTTCAACTTAACTTTATTTAACCGATCCAACATGGAGCTGCATGGAAGACAATGTATGACTCCACCAGGAAATATAGTCCCAGGAGAAGACGGCTTTTACTGACAAATTACAAATGACCCTCCCTTCTACGTTTGGACATACATGTTAGGGGGTGAAACATTGAATTTTAAAGGAACCATACCACCGTTTTGCATGTTTGAGCCTAATATATTAAATTTTCATACATGTTACGTTACTGACAATCATTTCNTTGCATGTTTGAGCCTAATATATTAAATTTTCATACATGTTACGTTACTGACAATCATTTCCCAAAGTAAAATTGTATTTCAGCTTTCCTGATATTTTGCAAAATCTCTCAATCTTTCAAAATCAAATAATTCAAGCGATACACCCACCTTAAAAATCAGTGTTTCTCCTGCTAATATTTATGCAGCCTTATGAAGTCATGGTCATTTAAATTTTTCCATAAACACAGGTCTTTTGGGACTATGTATGGAGACGTACAGTATATTCACTCCATACGTTTTATTGCGCTTTAATTCTAAAATTACTTAACTTTAAAAAAAACCCTGAATATACGTGTTTGTTGGTGATGATGGATTACCTATCCCAAGAATGTTTCAAGTATCAGCAAGTTGATTTTAGTAGCAGAATGAACTGAAACCAATGGAGGTCTGGAAGGTAGGAAAAACATTTAATTCACCGTTCCAGTAGTATGCTTTTGGAAATGATTGTAAGTAACGCTACATGTATGAAAACTGAATATATTAGGCTCAAACATGCAAAATGGGTGGTATGGTCCTTTAAGGANCTACATGTATGAAAACTGAATATATTAGGCTCAAACATGCAAAATGGGTGGTATGGTCCTTTAAGGAAGGTGTATCACCTGAACGTTTGATTATGAAATATTTGGGGATTTGGCAAAATAACAGGAAAACTAAACTATGTGGTTTTATGCTTTAGGAATTGCCAGTAATATTATGTGTATGTGGTTATTTATTGGGCTTAAACACGCAAAATCACCGGTATGGTCCTTTAACACTTTATGGTCCATTTACTTTTTCTGTAACTCAGTTGTGGCCATGTTTAAGGTGTGTACCTGGTTTACTGTTGCTTCTTCTTCCGTTATCTGTCAAGGGAAGGTGACATGGTCATTACAGCAGGACGAGGAAAGACATAACCTGTTATTCTCGTGCAGGTTAATGAATGTTACATGCACTGGGGAGGCAGCATGAATGTATAGGAGCCCATTTTTATTGCAGTGAGGTATGTCCCCTCCAGGCTCAAAAAAAATTAAGCCAGAGATCAGCTTGTCTTGGGCCCCCTTGTACAAATGTTAATGATGTTTTCTGGGCCCTCAAGTGACGGTTTGTTAGCCGAGACTCGTTAAAAGTCTCCAGTCCGAGTTTTCTGACAGCTGACAACAAGGCCTTTTTTCCTTGTTAAGTCTCTCTGGAGCCTCCAAGAGCTGTCCCAAATCTGTTGTTTAGGCCTTTCTACTTTGTAAGCCAGAGATGTTTTGACATGTTTAGGCGATCATGTTTTCAAGTGATAGCAAGTTGAACTGTGACAGCCTCAGAAAAGAAAGATGCCAGGGAAGAGGTGGGCAATTTGTTCTATATGCAGCCACACCAAGGGGAGTAATGACAGGAAAGAGCTTTTGTTCCGGGGTTTTCCGCAGCATGCTTGAGCTTATAAATGGTCTGATTAAAAAATCTTACCAATTGTTTGAGGCTTATACAGGCTGCCATAGTGTTATTCTGCCGCCTCAGATTGTATTGCTTTGGTAAAACCATATCAAGCAGACATTTATATAGGGAGGACAGATTATTTCCATTGGAAAGCCTCAGGCAATATAACTGTTATATTGTTGGGCCGGGGTTTTGACACCTTCTCTTTGGCTTTGTGAGGAGAGCTAATGTTCTCGTTTGACACTAGCGGATTGCTTTCTCTGTGTGCCTGAAGAAAGAAGGCAGGCTAATACATTTGAGTCTGTGAAGCGAAGGTCGTTGAGAATTAGATTTCTTCCCCCGTCTCTTTTTTTTCTTCCTCTCTTTAATTTCCCTGCTGGATTGGCAGAACGTTTTCACTATTAGCACTGCGGTAGGGGGCTTACTGAGTGTGTGTGTGTGTGTGTGTGTGTGTGTGTGTGTGTTTGTGTGTTTGTGTGTGTGTGTCTGTGTTATGGTGTGTTGGAAGGCCCACCCAGACCCAAAACAGACTAGACAGCTACAGGAGTACATGGTTCAGATGGATTGTACTGTCATGAGGAATAACAACAACAGCAATAATACAGCATAATAAATAGGCAATGTGGACCATGGAGGGTCAGGAGGACACCAATCAGATCAAACCCCAAACCCCAGGCCATCCACGGCTTAAAAGTAGGGCATGTCTCGCTTCTAGGGTTTTGTCTTTCCTTTATGATCCAAGATTTAAAGGAGCATACTGGCGGCTTTGCATGTTTGAGGCCAAAATATACAACTAAAGCAGTAGATACGGGAATTGTTTTCCCAGTACGTTATTAAAATCAACTTGTAGAGACTTGGAACGTGTAAATAATCCATCACAGCGAACATGATGTCTATTACATTTTTTGTCGATGTCTCTTTATTTAAGTGGTTCAACACAAAGCTGCATGGAAGGCAATATATGTCTCCACCAGGGAATATAGTCCCAGGAGGAGATGGCTGTAACCAGGAAATTAAAAACGACCGTCCCCTCTACATTCTGACATACGTGTTGGCAGGTGAAACATTTAATTTTAAGGCGGGTGTCACCTCAACATTTGATTTTGAAAGATTAAGGATTTGGCAAAATAACAGGAAAACTAAAAAAAAAAAAAATTGAAATTGGTTGTCAGTAATGTAGCGTGTATATGTGGTTAGTATATATTGGGCTTAAACATGCAAAATCACTGGTATTGTCCTTTAAGGCCTTTTACCATCTTCTGTCTTCTCTAAAAACTCTCAAACCCCGACTGACTCCCCTCATGTGTTCACGGTTATGGATTAAAGATTCATTTAACTTGGCTGACAACAGTGGAGTCTTTTGGAGGTGTCAAACTGTCCTGCTGAACATTCCGTGAAATATCTTCCAGATGATAAAGGTCCGGACAAATCGTGTTCAGAGCCTGTAGACGCAGTGACACAGAACTGCCGGACTCTCTCATGTAGACACGAGGAGAGACATTGAGAGGAGGGTGTTCTCTTGTTTCTGTCCTTGTATGTAGAACACAGCAAGGCTCCCCTGGGGTATATTTTCTCTTCCATCTGCATCCTCTTTCCCGCTGTGCCACTTTTATGAGGGCCATCCGAGCTGATGGTGCGCCAGGGTAAAATGCAGTAAACAGTTTTTCTGGAGGTGGGCAAAGTCGAAATAGAAGAGAAGAGGAGGGGGGGATTAAGAGACTCGTCCTCTCCTAAGGATGGCGAAGAAGGAGCCTGTGAGGAGAGGCTAAACATGGAAATACTGGCTTCTATTCAGAAACATACGTATGAAGACACAGTACACAAACATACATGTATGTGTACACACAAATCACAAATGGACCCTCCAAGCACAGCTGTAGCTTGGTCTTCTCTCGCTCTTCTCAGCGATGCAGCTTAGCATCCATTTTTAAGACATCTGGCAGTCCTCGGCTTTTCGCAATGGTGGGCTGCAGATAGCTGCAGAGACTCTGAGGTGAATTATAAGTTCGCTTATAGAACGGAGCGGAGCCGTAGAAGATTGATGCTCTGTTTTGTGAGTTGGTAACCAAAAAATGGAGAGGAGAGGAGAGAATCACGCTGCACTTCCTTGAAATATCAGCTTATTTTTCCTAGAAAAAATGAGCAGCAGAAACATATGACGTTAAACAAAATCATCTGACTCCTGATCAGTTTTACACGTATTCGAAATTGTTGTTCTAAGTGAAATTTAATACTTTCACCATAACCCCACGCTGCCATGACTAATCTTAAACAAGCATTTACAGTGATGAGACAATGACATCATTATAACGGAAACCCGATCTCCACCTTAGGGGAGCCCTTTAAACGAAATAATGAGCGACTCCCTGGCTATTTAACCACAAAGCAGAGAAGAATAACATTGTAAACACCATGTGAAACTTGTCAGTTTTACCCAGCAGAAAAAGAAGCTTAAACAGAGTGGTAACTGTGGAAGCTAAGATGAGTTGTTGCCATGGCATGCTAATACACCAATAGCAAGGTGAAAGATTTGTCTAATTGATACACCATGGCTACTCAAACATTTTTATTAAAGCTCGTGGTGGCATTTTACATTACCATTCTTTATGCTTTAGGCACATATAGGTTTTATGCTCATTACATTCCCATATCAGCAAACTTTTCTTTGCCTATGCTAAGTTTTCGAGCGACATCTTGCAGCTGGAATTAAGCAATGATATTCGCAGGTTGCAGACTGACAAATCATGGACATGGTAATGGTATTAGCCTCTTGTGATTGGTCAGAGTGAGCACACACATAGAAATGGGTGTACGCATACACACAAGCGAGCCTGTAGTCTCGTTGTATGCACGTCACAATCTGCACGCACACTCAGAGGTGTGTAGTAACGCTTTCCATTCACTCCGTTACATTTACTTAAGTTACTTTTTTCGCAAAATTGTACTTTACTGAGTAGTTTTATTGCAGGATACTTTTAACTCATATTCAGTATATTTATAAAGAAAAAAAATATACTTTTACTCCATTACATTTGGTTGCACTCTCTGCATTACTTTTTATTTTACTTGTTTTAATTCAGTCACGTTCAGTTTTTCTCTCATTGTCAGACACTACTACACTGTCTGCTTCTGAAGTAGCCACCATGCCCCCACCCTCCGTTTCCATGGTTTCACCTGGAGCAGGACAGTCATGGAGGACTCAACAGCAGGAGGTTTAGAAGAGGCACATCCCTGGCCACACATTCAAATGCTGTTTTCTTTTCAGTCTACCAAAACCAACAGCTACATAATGTGTTACGTCTTTGTCTGCTAAAAATGTGACATTTTAGTTTCTAAGAATCAACATGGAACTTGAGGAAACGTGGCGGTAAGCTGCAACGTTAGCTACTTAACTAGCTGCTGCTGCTAATGCTAACTCAAGTTTTCCTGTTCTGAGTAAATTCATGAAGCTAACCTAGCTAACTGTCTTAATTAGCTGCTGCTGCTAATGCTAACTCAAGTTTTCCTGTTCTATTGTGAGTAAATTCATGAAGCTAACTTAGCTAACTGTCTTGTGATCAGAATTGTCATGATTTGTTATATGGTAAATATTTGATTTATTACTGTCTACTGTTTCTTTATATGATATGATTTGGATTGTATTAGAAGCTACATGTGGCTACTTAACATTTTTTTTCCTCAAACAAGCCTTTATAGCTTGTTGATTATTCTAAAGAATAAACTTGATCAAAGTACTCAAGTAATCTTTTTATAGATACTTTCTTATTCTCACTCAAGTAATTACTTTGGTGACTACTCTTACTTCTACTTGAGTCACTATTATAAAGTAGCAATACTTTTACTTGAGTACAGTTTCTTCCTACTCTACCACCTCTGCACACACTTGAGCATAAATACATGGACACATTCGAACACAAGAACATATAAATCATACAAACGTAGCCTAATATGTGGCACACGGTACATGGCAGATCTTGTTCCAGACTTTTACAAATCCTGATATACAATATACTTTTCTGTATTTATTATTGCTTGTGTCTGGATGCTGAAAACATTTTACCAGGCTATCAGGGCTTTATAGTTTTTTACTGCTAAACGTTTCAAAGAAAGAAAAAAGAAGAAGAGGATGAGCTTGATACATGCTGACGGCTCCGTATCACCTGTGATCACTCCAGCTGAGCAGAAAGATGAGTGAATTTACTCATAAACCACGTTTCAAACACTTATCCAGCTTTCCACTTTGTCCTCTCCTCAGCTCTGGTCAGTCTTTCACACACTCTTACAAGTTGCTATAATATTCCCTTTTACCACAGCGTAAAAACCCAGAAGGCATTTACCTTCTCTCCCCAAATCACCTGTGGTAATATGATTTCTGTTTTACAAA
The DNA here is from genome assembly GCA_014773175.1 of Lucifuga dentata. Taxonomy (NCBI): domain Eukaryota; kingdom Metazoa; phylum Chordata; class Actinopteri; order Ophidiiformes; family Bythitidae; genus Lucifuga; species Lucifuga dentata. The sequence continues at coordinate 5,848 of VXCM01002185.1, read as the reverse complement.
TACACTTTTTAAATCTCAGGCAGGTGAAGGAAACCATTTTGGTGGTGAGGGGGTGCATGTGTGTACATGTCTGGGCCCCACCTGAGGGATTTAGCCCACCCACAGCAGTCACTCAAAGTGTAAATCGTCCTTCTGTGTGAAAGCTCGCGCATTAAGTGAATTCAGAATTGCTAAGGAGGTCTGATATTATGACAGCAATTTGGGAATCAAGCGAAACTATGAAAACAAATCCCTGTGCCCAGAGTGCATTTTTTCTAAGGGAGGGAGGAGGGGGAAAAAATGCGTGTGTTTGCGTCTCCTGAATATGTGCCCATGCATGCAAACACCTGCGTTCACATACAAATGGATTAGTGTTTGCGTCTTTGCGCTGTGATACGTCGTGTATTTTTATGACCGTGGGATATGATGAAGATGTAGGACGACTGCAGCAGGATTTAGGCAGGGATTCCGTGGATCCGATAAGTGGCTTACAGAGCTGAAAACTTGGCAGGAGCAGAAATTACAGGCAATTAAATACCGCGGAAATCTGAACCGAACTCTCTGTTTTTGGAGCGGCGCTCGCCCTGTCAGTCACAGTCAAAACACAGCATGGAGAAGTCATCTTACTGGTCCTGCAGTCAAACTAACACACACAAACACACACAGGCATTAGAGGAAAAACCACACTTCACACATATATAATGCTAACTGCTAACATTGAAAATAACTGCACAAAACACACACACACACAGGCGGATATACACACTGATACCTAAAGGCAGGTAAGACCACTCTTGTTGGCCAGTCAATCTAATTTCTTCTCTTCCAGCTTAAGGCTTTCACATCAGTTTCAGTGTGTGTGTGTGTGTGTGTGTGTGTGTGTGTGTGTGTGTGTGGGTGGGTAGCTCCTGTTCCCAGTCCTATTTTGAAGCTGTTTTCCTCTCCTGCTCCTAAACTCTGCAGTGACTCAACTCAATTAGGCAACTGCTTTCTTCAATAGCCGTGGGTCTGAAATTCCATTTGAATAAGCTCTTCAGTGTGTGTGTGTGTGTGTCTGTCTGTGTGTTTGTGTGTGTGTGCTGCAGCAATCCCAATGAGGCTGTGCTTGATAGCTTTAACACCTGCTCATTTTGCATACCAACCTGAGCCAAAGGCCAAAATATAATCGCTGTCAAATGTCGTATTCTCTCAAAGATGGAGGTCATGAATGTACTTGTAAACGCACACGCGTGTTCACACACACACACACACACACACACACACACACACACACACACACACACACACACACACACAGACTGTCACTGATAATTATGTGGTTAAACAGGTAGACAAATCTTCAGCTAAAGTTTAGGAGTAAAAGGAGTTACATTAACCAGGCTTTAGTGTGCTGGGAGCATTGTTACGAAACCTCTATGGTGTGTGTGTGTGTGTGTGTGTGTGTTTGTGTGTGTCACTTCGATATAATGAGAGCATAGCCTGTCTACCTGTTCTCTGAGTTTTAACCTGAGACCTCATTAGTATCGTGTTTTATTTCCACTACATTACCTACAAAATATCCCGTGTTGCTCTGTGTTTATACGTTCCTCTCTGGTGTAAATGTGTGTTTATCTGTGTGTGTATGTAGGACACACGTGCGGTGTGAACTGAAAACTCATTTCCTCTCTCGTTTCTTTGCTCAGGTACGACTATGTGGAGGTGCGTGACGGTGTGGATGAGAGTGGTCAGCTGGTGGGGAAGTACTGTGGGAAGATCGCCCCCTCCCCTGTCATCTCCTCCGGAAACCAGCTCTTCATCAAGTTTGTGTCCGACTACGAGACCCACGGAGCAGGATTCTCCATCCGATACGAGATCTTCAAAACAGGTGAGTGGGCAGGAAGAGGCGACAGGGATGGAGCTTAGTGTGTGTAGCTGTAGATTATTTACATGCACTGTATTTTTCTGTAAATCTTTCACTCCATTTGCCTCTGTGGGAAATTCTTTGAGTTTAGCTTCATTTGCACTTGAAGAACAGCGCCCTCTTCCTGTTGTTTGTGGTAAAGCAGATTTCCTGCCAAATTAAAAGCAAAATCCAGTGTGGCAATCGTCTACGCAAGCGGTACTCAAATACAAATCTTAAAGGTCCATCCATCCATCCATTTTCTATACCCATTTGTCCTGTTGAGGGTCATGGGGGGGGAGCCTATCCCAGTGGTCCTTGGGCAACAGTCTATTGCAGGGCTCATCATTCACACCTATGGTCAGTTTAGAGTTTCCAGTTCACCTGACCTGCATGTCTTTGGCGGAAGGAAGGAAGGAAGGCAGAGCACCCAGAGGAAACCCACTCAGACACGGGGAGAACATGCAAACTCCACACAGATAGGACCCAGTTGGTTTCGAACCCGGGACCTTCTTGCTGTGAGGCAGTAGTGCCAACCACTGAGCCACCATGCCGCCCATCTTAAAGATCCACATAGAAAATTTTCAATAAGAAAGGTCCATTTATTAAGGTCAGTCAAGCCAGGGTTGGGATGGGATCCTAAATTTTACCAGGAATTTATGGTATCGAGGGGGAGGTGACGAAGCTAGCTGCACTGTCAACTCTCAGTGAGCCCAATGCTCCATCGTTGTCATGGAGATGACGGGATGCTGAATGTGATTGGATTAAACCAAAGCAGAGTAGACATTCTCACACAGACAGCAGAGCAGTCAGACATTCGGTTTCATTTTCTCCGCTACTTGCAGTGCAGAAAGCTGAAAGTTTTGACTAGTTGTGTCGCAGCGATGTCGCAGATAAAACAAATAATACATATGAAAAGTATAATTTGCTCAGAATCCAGAGACAGTTGTGGTTTGGTGCGGATACAGATCGGAGTCCAGACTTTGAGTATGACTGGTCTACGTGATGGACTCATTTGCTAATATGTAAATCGCGCTGATATCCCAAAACCAAATCATGTTTCCTGGTATTAAAACTCATATCAACTCAAAGCAAATGCATACTTTGCAGCCATAAATAATGTTTCTCTTTATGAAACTTTTTCTTTACTTTAGCAATTTATTATACTTACACAGTAGGGAGTGGTATGAAAGCTAGAGAAGCAATTCTCATAATGAGGTAAGAAATAGCCTCTCTGTCTAATTTCATGGTTTGTTTGTGATTTAGTCAAGGCACCAGAGCATTAAATTATGCAATCGCAATATGGCAAACAATATGTTGCATTCAAAACAAATGAATCATGGTCCCATATGTTCCATAACTGCAGCAGTTTTTATCTGGTGTGAATTATTGTACAATAAACAAGGGGATAATTTGCTTACTCTTGATTCAACAAAGTAAAAATCTGTTTTAACATGTTGGTTTATCCCTTCAGATGATAATCCTCAGCAACAGCTTAAAGGACCATACCGGCAATCCTGCCATTTGAGCCCAATATACACAATCCACAGCACATGTTGTGTGTCGTGGTCATGGTTGATTTAATGTCTCGGTAAAAGCCGTCTTCTTGAGGGACTATATTTCCTGGCGGAGAAATACATTGTCCTTCATGCAGCTCTGTGTTGGAATGGTTAAATAAAGTTACTTTGACAAAAAAGCCTAATACACATGTTTGTTGTGATGGATTACTTATTTCAAGTATGTTTCAAGTCTCTACAAGTTCATTTTCATGGCGTCTTGGAATGAACTAAAGCCAATGGCAGTCTGGAAGGTAGGAAAAACAATTCTCAAATATCTGAAGTAGCATATTTTGGGAAATGGTTGTCAGTAACGTGTATGACGATTGTATATATTGGGCTCAAACAAGCACAATTGTCGACATGGTCCTTTAAACCTGACATTTAAAGGACCATTCTGGTCATTTTTCATGTTTTGAGCCTAATATATTCAATTTTCATACATGTAACTTTACTGACAATCATTTCCCAAAGCATACTACTGGAACGGTGAATTAAAAATGTTTTTCCTACCTTCCAGACCTCCATTGGTTTCAGTTCATTCTGCTATTAAAATCAACTTGTTGATACTGTAAACGTTCTTGGGATAGGTAATCCATCATCACCAACAAGACGTGTATTCAGGTTTTTTTAGAAGTTATGTAATTTTAGTGTTTAAGCTCAATAAAAAGCGTGGAGTGAATGTATGCCTCCACCGGGGAATATAGTCCCAAAAGAAGACCTGCGTTTATGGAAAAATTTAAAGGACCGTGACTTCATAAGGCTGTGTAACTATTAGCAGGAGAAACATGGATTTTTAAGGTGGGTGTATCACTTGAATATTTGATTTTGAAAGATTAAGAGATTTTGCAAAATATCAGGAAAGCTGAAATACAGTTTTATCCTTTGGGAAATGATTGTCAGTAACGTAACGTATGAAATTTTAATATATTAGGCTCAAACATGCAAAATGGGCAGTATGGTCCTTTAAGCTGTTGGCTGTAGTGAAAAGGAAATTCATGCCTATTGTTCAAAAAGTGTTTGGGATCAGGAAGTGCTTTCACCTCCTCCAGTTCCTGATGCAGTTTGAAGTAGTTTCTGCAGTGCTGCAGCAGCGTCCAATCAGTTTGATGATAAGAGTCACCATGGGGGGAAACAGTTCTTTCTTAACCTCAAGGTCCGACCTAAAAATACGACCTCTGAGTAGCTCCAAGGATTCCTGTTTTATCAGAAAACAACAGAACATGAGGGAGAACTTCCTGTTGCTCAACTTACCTTCCTGCATTTGAACTCGGAGGTTTGAGGATGAGGACATATTTGGAGCGAGACTAGGCAGGTACTATGGACTCCACTTTCATTAATTAACCTTAGCAGCGATCTGTGGGACACCCCCCCCNCACCCCACCCCACTCCGCCTTTGCCCCCTGTGACCTCAGAGTCATGAAGAATGGCCCTATAAGGTCCTTCCTTGCTTTTAGTCTGGATTAGTGTGCATCTCCGCGTCTGTGTATTTGTGTGTCTTTGCTTGCATGTGTGTCACTATCACAGTAGGACAGCTGGTGGAGTGTGGGTCCATTTAGGAGATCAAAGACACACTCCACCCCGACACACACACACACACATCAACATACACTGCCTCATTCCCCACGATAAGGCAGTTAAATCCACTACATTCTTCTCGATGATTAGCTGGTATTTCCCAGTTTCATCTATTAGTCAGAATGGATAATGAACGAGCCGTGTTAGGAGCACAGTGGTGACTCTTGTACACACCCGGAGAGTCTTGGCATATGAAGAAATATGAATCTAGCAAGGAATATGGATTGAAATGTGGATCCAGTGTTAGAGAAAATGAATAAAGACTGTAGATGTGGATGAGAATCTGTGTTTAGTTTTTTGCTTTTGAAATCTAAAGATGAGCTGGGATGAGGATAGGAGGTTGCAGGTACACTGTACAAGATTAAAGGAACATACCGGCAAGTTTGCATGTCTAAGCCAAATATATACACAAGCCAGAAGTTTGAGGCCACCCCCAGATTTTTAAAAAAATCATCAATACACTTGTTTTTTTTTTTCACAGGAAACGACAAAAATGTATAACATAAATGTAACTAATTAGTTTTCAAGAAGAATTAGTCAACCAGAGCACATTATGTAGCCACTATGGCTACAGAAATGATTTTTAATGAAGGCATCAGTGACCTGGCACTCCAGTTGTGTTCCAACTCCCTGCTGATGTGTTTTAACATTCTATTCTATAGCTGCTGTCTGCCTTCTCCCACATCATTTTGGATTAACGTGCTACAGAGTCTGCTTATGCTAAATCTGGGGGTGGCCTCAACCTTCTGACCTGTAGTGTTCAATGGGGTCAAAAGTCTGAGACCACATTAAAAATCTGTGATGTTTTCCATGTAAATGTGGAAATAATCAGAAAGTCTGACATCACAAGAAGCTC